>JBBPCY010071435.1:0-11912 GCA_037974405.1 Brachyalestes nurse
CCCACACCCACACACACAGACAAACACAGACACACACACACACAGACACACACACACACACACATACACACAGACACACACATACACACACACAGACACACACACACACACATACACACACACACACATGCAGAAAAAGGGCCATATTTTTACATGTGATTGGAGAAATCATAAGTTTCACACTGGTCCTGATTCAGTGAGCTTCAAAATGTTCATCTTATTAAAACACAGTGATTCTTAGGTTTTGCTGCAGCTCCTGATCTTTGAGGGAAACTCTATGGACTCCAGCTTAGAAAATAGAAGGAATGAGTTGTGAAGGACAGGCTCTGACCCTAATTTGCCTTATTGGAGGAAAGTGTTATCTCTCGTTCTGATTGCTATGCAACCCAGGAGATGATTGTGTTGGACGGTTAGTGTTAGCTGGATGAATGGAGGTGGCACCGTTATTAAAAAGGAACACTTTTATTTGCTAAGGACCTCGCAGCCTTCAGTAACTCAGTGTCTGCAGTAGTGACCGTGTGGATCATACGAGCGTTATAAATCCTTATAGAGCGCATTTATAAGGAAACGATGGAATATACCACCTCTGCCCAGCTTGTAGGGTATTACAGCCTGTCAGAAGGACAGTGTGGATCATCTCAGCATTTACAGCCGATGTCACAAAGCAGCTTTACAGAATCTGAGCCAATAGTGAGCAGCCGATGGCGACAGGGGATCAGTCTTCCTGTGGCCGACCCAGAGGGTGTGTACGTTCTTAACCACTGCTGAACAGTCGGCAGTCTATGGCCAACAGGGTGGGCCTTGTTCAGAATCAGAAAACAGAATTAGTTCTATTTAAGTTTACAGCTTAAAAATAATAACTGTGTAGTAGCCCAGCGAAAAAAAGGGCAGAGTTGAGTAGTATAATAGACACGAGCGCACCCTTTAATCGTACCAATAGCAGCATGTACAATGTAAATAAAAGAAGTCCGAAGACAGAGCCTTGCAGAACTCTATATTTTACTTGGCTGTGTGCTGCTGATTTCACGTTCACACTTAAAACCACTAGCGGAACGGTCAGGTTAGATCTAAACCAGAAAAAGTCTGCTCTAAAATCTTAGAAATGTTAGAAATAGGCCAGTCATTTGAGAGCTTACTGGTAAGACTTCTGTAAGCATGGTTGTAGAAACTGAATCAAGTGTAAAGGTAGAAGATTTAGATCATAGTGAATTCTGCCTGTTGAAATTGGATTAAAAGATGCCAGCCTCTTGGAGTAAAACTGCCAGTTTAAATTTCTTATTTAATGACTTCAGTTTTATTGTTACAAAAATCCTTCACTACTACAGATTGCAGGTACCTTGTGATTCTGTACCTCCCTGGTTCCTAGTTAGTTTTTAAATTGTACTGAAGAGAAACCTTGGATTATTTTGTCTGATTCAGTGAGAGATGATAGACAGGCTGAGTGTGCTACAGTAAGGACCTTGCTGGAGTCTCTAAGGCTCTCCTTTCAGACGGAGTGGAAAGATTGCAGCTTGGTTAATCACCCTTTACACTCTAGTGTTAGAACGTTTTGCTTTAGAGCACGTTTGATCATTATACCAGGGAGCGAACTTCTCTGTCTGACTCTTCCATCTTAGAGGTGCAACGTTATCTAACGTGGATCAAAGAGAGTTCACTAAGCATTCTGTTAGATTATCTAAGTCTGCTGGACCAGATGGAGAGGCAAATGGGGTTGATAAGTCTGGGAGATTTTCTATAAAACTATGAGCTGTGGCGGACGTTACTGTATGACCAATATGAAAGGGAGGGGATGTGCTTGCATTAAGATTAAGATGAAGCTCATATGTAATAATGTAGGGATCTGAGATTACTGTGGACTGAGGAAGAATAGCTATGTGATCCACATTAACACCAAGAGTCAGGATTAAATCAAGAGTGTTACTGCAATAGTGAGTAGAATCGCCAATAATTACTACTTCATTTGCTAGGACAACACAAGGACTGTGTGCTGTTGTAGGACTGTGTGCTGTTGTAGGACTGTGCGTGCTGTTGTAGGACTGTGTGCTGTTGTAGGACTGTGTACGCTGTTGTAGGACTGTGTACGCTGTTGTAGGACTGTGTACGCTGTTGTAGGATTGTGTACGCTGTTGTAGGACTGTGTACGCTGTTGTAGGACTGTGTACACTGTTGTAGCCTGCAGGTCTGGCCTCATTTAGAGTAACAAACTCATCAGGGGTAAATCATGTGTCTTTAATAGGTAAAGTGTCAAGATTCTGATGAGTGATTATTTAATTTACATTAACAAAGCTTTAGGAATTAACAGTCTGATGCAAAGCTGTCCCAGCTTTAACTTTAGATCTAAGTTTCTCAATTTAATGGTTGTTTGAGAAGGATTGATTAAATTGTTAGAGCAACCTTTTTGAGTTTTTCTACTTTTCTGTAGCAGACCCTGTCTTGATAGAGTGGGACATCGGTGGGGACTCAAGGCAGCTAGCAGACGGTCGGTCTGTCCGGTTTAGATGGACGGTCTTTCTGCCTCCTGGCCTCTGTGTTGGTTTGTCAGTAGCGACTGCCTGCTAGCTAACAGGCCATGAGCTATGTTGCAAGAAATGAGAGCAGCACCCTCCCATGGGGGGCGAATACCGTCCCAAGCCAAGAGACCAGGCTTGTTTTCAAACGTGGACCCACATTGTTTTCACAGCACCACTTGGACATCCAAGAATTCAGCACCCAAAGCCTCAGGGTTGTGCCACATTGGGATGGGTCTACAGTATATAATGGCATTGAGAACTGTTTGGGCCAGTTTAAACTCTTTAACGCTATTCTTAGTAAACTCTCACTGCCGCATAAGGCCCTACATGAAACACTATCCTCTCATATCTTTGGGTAACAGCTTCGGGTTCCCTGCACCCTGGCTCCCAGCACACACCTAACAGAAGCTGGTGCTGGAGCCCTTAAAGGAGTAGCTAATTTAAAGTGAAGGTGACCACAGATCATTTCACATGCTGAATAACTGAATCACCACTTCTCAGCAGGCGTTTCGCTGAGTGTACCACCCAGTCACCACCCAATCACCACCCAGTCACCACCCAATCACCACCCAGTCACCACCCAATCGCCACCCAATCGCCACCCATTCACCACCCAGTTGCCACCCAATCGCCACCCAATCGCTCTGCTGCAGGCGCTCTGAGGGGTGGAAGTGCTATCTACCCCTAACGCATCCTGAGTTTGTGGCAACAAGCCTGACACTCACTTTCTAGCCCTTATTAGAGTCCAGATGTGCTCATCTAACTCAGAAACCTTCTCCATCAAAGACCAAACTAACTGACTAAAACTAACCACTATCACCAGCGATGGATAATGATGGATACTGCACCCAGAGCAGACATTATAGAACAATATGGAGCACCACATCAACCTCTACATTTCCTGTATTAAGGTCCCACGGAATGACAGTATGGATCGTATTAGAACATTATATGGCATTATGGAGCGTTACAGAGCACCTTCTGAATAAAACAGAAAATATCGCCCCCTGCAGTGCCTGTTGTGTGTTACAATCTGTCAGAATGATCACGTGGATAATATGAACATTAAAGAGCATAATATTTTTTTTTTCATTAAGGAATTTGGTGCCTGGGCAAATTAGCTTCTTGTAGTGGAAACTAAGGCACTATTTTACCTTCAGCGCTTTCTGAAAAACATGGACTATATCTATTCCTTTTTTTTTACCCTTTCAACCTTTTGCCCACTTGATTCATTAGCTTCAAGTTTGAGCAATGTTCTCACAGGCATTCTCCTGATGTCTGACCCCACTGCTCTCTGTGTCGCATGTTTCTGAGCATGCAGCAGAAGATTAGAAGTGGAGTGGTTTCCTCACACTGCTTTGCCCAGCAAGGGTGTTGCAGTCTGATTCCATCACCCTCACAGGCTTCTAAAAACAGTGAGTCTGGACACACTGTAGCGTTTCCCCAGCTAGTAGAAAACAGCCTGTTACCCTCAGCAGCTCCTCTGTTCCACAGCTCCAGCCCACAGCATGACCTCCATTCTGCTGGTCTGCCTGACTGAACTACAACAAAGCACAACACACGCTAATGCACGGCCTTCTGCGACACCGACTCTCAGATTCTCAGTGTCCTGCAGATGAATCTCACTTCGCTCTGCAGAAGGGATGTACCACCCATGGCTCAACCTCCCAGTCCAAAGTCCTCCATGAACCTGTGTGGCCAACTTTAAAGATCTGTGACAGTAGTTTGGCTTCTGAAGAAAAACCTTCTTAATATCACCTCAGATGGGGGAAAATAAAGTATAGCTGCTTTCTTCTTCTCCTGGAAGTCAGTCGTATTCTGGAAAACACAGATGGAACCCCTAAAAGCAGAAGGACCACAACTGTACTCCATACACTGCTCCAGATTCCTCAACACAGAACTAGACCAAAGCTAAACGTCTGCTGTACCAGGAGAACAGGCCGGAAAGAACGATGGTCTACCACTGACCAGACTGATGTGTGTGCGTCCACCTGCTAAACCCTCTTGCTAGAGGTAGAATGGAGGATGATTCTTCTTAACTTTGCCTCTGTGCAGAAGTTTTGGTTCATGGTGACTGTAGGGCTCTCTGGTGAAGAGCCTTTCTTTCTCCCATGGACTGCACATGGTAGTGAGTGAGTTAATAATCCAGACAGGACACTTA
This sequence comes from Brachyalestes nurse, assembly GCA_037974405.1. NCBI lineage: Eukaryota > Metazoa > Chordata > Actinopteri > Characiformes > Alestidae > Brachyalestes > Brachyalestes nurse. The sequence continues at coordinate 4,672 of JBBPCY010071435.1, forward strand.
ACCCTTTATATTAGAGTTCAAAAGCTAGATTAAATTAAATGTAATAATACAGTAATAGTTGTTGTAATTTTACAAGCTTTGGTTAAATGTTTGTACTGTAAGGAATTTAACAGTACCGCCCCAGCCCAGCAGAGGGCCATGACCCACAGAGCACTGCAGTAAAAATCCCTCCACACTGTCCCACAGTTTACAGGTTCTCTTTCTTCTCTTGACAGGTTTATAAAGCAGGTAAGGACTGGTGGCTGTTTGTTTTTTATTTCCTCATGCCTCTGGCCTGCCTCACCGTCTTTTATGGCCGCATGAGCTGGGAGATGCTGCGGGGGGGCAGGCAGCGCTCGGAGAGGAACTACCACCTTAAACAGGTACGAAGTGGAATAAAGTGGGTGCATGGAATCCCTCACACAATACACAAGAGTAACATACCCCCCACCCCAATAACCCCACAGAGACAGGAAGCAGCCCGGGCCGTCTTCTGTCTGGTGCTGGCGTTCGCCGTCTGCTGGTTTCCACTTCACCTGAGCCGGATTTTAAAAAGAGCCATCTACGACGAACAGGACCCCCGCAGATGTGACATACTGAGGTAGGACAGGGGTTGGGTGGGGTGGGGAGAGAGAGAGAGAGAGACAGAGAAAGAGAGACAGACAGAGAGAGACAGAGAAACAGAGAGAGAGACAGACAGAGAGAGAGAGAAAGACAGAGACAGAGAGAAAGACAGACAGAGAGAGAGACAGAGAAAGAGAGAGAGAGAAAGAGAGAGAGAGAAAGAGAGAGAGCAGTGATCACACCCTGTTGATATTACAACGTTTTGCTTTTTGGTGTTCCAGCATCTTCCTTATTCTTGACTATGTGGGCATCAACATGGCCTCGCTGAACTCCTGTGTCAATCCCATCGCTCTGTACGCCGTCAGCAAGAGGTTCAAGAGACACTTCCAGGTAAAATCAGAGGCTGCACCTTCAGCATGTTTTCCTGACATCTGTAACAGAAACTACCTAAACTGGCTCTCTCACAGGACGCAAGTTTCCAAAAGGGGAGAAATATGTTTTTGCCAGTAGTGACCCCTAGTCTCACCTGCCAGACTTTCAGACCTCGTTAACACCCAGTCACTTCATGTCTGTTCAGGATCAGGATTTATCTGAATGAGGACGAGCTGTATAAACACACCTGAGTCACACTTAAACCAGATTTAAATCCAATTTCTCAAACCACTTCAGGAAGAGATCTGAGATGTATTTGAGACAAGTTATAGCAGTGTGAACACACCTATCTCCCCAAGACTCTTAACACCCAAAACCCATCCCAAACCTGTCACAGCGCCCCCTGCTGTTCTCCTGGTGCTGTTATTTACACTGATTTTCATTCTTAGACCTTTGTCCCCCACTGTGTCTCTCTCTCATTTTTTATCACAATATCTAGCTCAGACAACCATTGTGTCCTGTCGACTCAAATTGTCGACTCTATGGTCCCACATTTGCCTCTCCTCACACATCAGATCTAACCCTGATGAACGACAGGCTTCTCTGGTGCTGGGCCAGGTGTGTGGAGTTGGGAAACACTGGGATCAGGAGTGGGTTTGGGGGCCAGAACATACGTTGGATTAAATTTTACAATAGCACTGCAGGTAAAGAACAGCTGAGCAGGAATGAAGTGCGTTCGCTTCGTGAGACCGAACTGAAATTGTGGCAGTGCTCTTTGTTTACAGATGAATTATGAATAAGTAGCGTGCATCCTGCTGGAAATCGGATGTGGCAGCAGGTGGAGTGTACAATTAATCTTGCATGATTATTGTGTCTAACATCATCAAAACTTTCACTCTGACTTCCTCTAAGGTAACCTTGAACAGTGTTTGGGGCTGAGAGTCCCAGTACAGGCAAAAAGTGGGAGCTGAGGTGCATTATGGGAAATTTGTTCATTCTCTGTCTGTAGTTTTTGAATGCCATGAGACCAAAACAGATCTGATAACGGTGTTTTATATTTTAGACTGCTAATGCACACTTACTGTAGACTTTATTAGAAACACCTCCCAAAAATATCCACTGTAGAGCTGCCCTGAGGTCAGAAACATTACATTATACAGTAATCCTTCACTTTTCTCGGGGGTTACATTCCAAGAGCACCCGCTTATAATGGAAAAACCGCGTTGTTGTGTTTTGGTTAAAATGCCTATTTTTATAGTATAAACCCTAAATATGCCCCCAAACATGCTCCCAGAACACTTTAATTTCCTTTTGAACTCAGTTTAAAGCATTACCCTTAAAGAAAATGTAAAGGTAAACCCGTATTCGCCTCTTTTTAAGGTAAACCCGTCTTTTAATTTAAATTCCCCACCTGTTTGAAGTGTCTGAGTGCTTTCCCTGCGGAGATATGCAGCTCGGAAGGTTGCAGGACAAAAGTATTGGGACACCACGGTGAGGTGAACGGCTCCCCTTGTGTGAAAACATCCAGAAAAAATATATTTATTGCCACAAATAAGCAAAAAGTTCGGTTCTCAAAAAAAAAAAAATCTGCTTGTGCCTGAATCTGCGAGTCCTGATCCACATAAAACTGGGGGATTACTGTAAATACAAAGGCCACCTTTTACATATTATTTTTCCCGCCACAAAGTTAAATTCAGCTGATATACAATTATTGCCATTAAAATATGCAAAAATCTTTTAGAGGATGTGTACTTATCTTCTTCTTCCTCTTCACTATTCTTCTTCTTCCTCTCTCTCATACTTTATCTTTCTCAACCTCACACTGTCTCTCTCTGTCTCTCTCATACTCTTTCTCTTTATGTTCTTTCTCACTCATTTACACTCTCTCATTTTCTCTCTTTCTATCTCACACACACTTTCTGTCTTAAACTTTCTCGTACATCTTTACTATCCTTCTCCCATACTTTCGTACTTTTTCTCTTTTGACACATTTTCTTTCTCCCTCTCTGTCTCTTCTTTCTCTCTCTCTCTCTTCTAGAGGGACTTTTTTGAGAGGCTACACATCATGTACACGATTGGATATGCCGTCTCCTTCAGCTCCTTGCTTGTAGCCATTTTCATCATCGGCTACTTCAGGTACCACGTCACCCTCCTGCTCGTGGAGCTGCCAGCTCCATAATGGCTCTCGAGCCACTCTAAATCTTTTACCTGTAATTTGTTGTTTTGTTCTACTTCACGTTTCATCATGACGCGTTCCATTACGGACGCATCAAAACACTGAAGATGGTCTGCCTGGTTTTTTTACATTTCAAACGCAGCTCAAGGTTCTAATGGAGTGAGGAAATGTGAGGCGTCTTATTTGGCACATCATGACGCATAAAAAAAAGTCCCTGGAGAAGTTCTTGAGTGAGAACAGTGAAGAGGCTACTTCCAGTGGATTCTTTGAGTAGAGATGTAACACACAGTGAATAAATTGGACGGTGGTTACTTGGATGGTGTCCCTTGCGTCAACAAAAGATAGCATGACGTGATCAAGCACTTGTTTGGCCAAAAGCTGTCCCCCATGAAGCCAGAATGTGTTTTTCCAAGACCTATCCAACAAGGCTTGTTACAGGAAAGCCACAAAATATACTGTTCTTTTATCGTCGTCCATTCATAGTACAAATACAGACTGCAGTCTTTCTGTATGTCTGCCTTATTTCACTACCCTGACCCAATTCATGCATGATCAGGGCCCCCACAAGATCACCGGTGACATATTATTTAGATGGAAGCTCAGTCTCAGAAGTAGAGTTGCTAGAGTTTTTAAACACTGTCTACTTGTTGCCCACTCAATTAGGCACATCAGACCTGTTTGTCCAGCTTAATAATGATAGTTCATCTAATGTTGCAGTTTGTGTGGTCCGTTTCTGGCCACAGGACACTGCTGGCTGGATATTTTTGTCTGGTAGAATACTCTCTCTATTCTCTATACAGTATGTATTGATGTCCTAACATGTCAGATTTGATTCACGGTGGTTGGTATCAATTTTGTAACGTCTTCTGGATACATCACTGTCTGTGGATACATGTGGATACTTAATTCTGTCAGAGGCAGTAAACAGAGGCAGCTCTGTGCCGGGACTCAATGAAGGAGTCACTGTAGATATGCAACATAAAAGGTGAAATATATGTGAACGTATTTCTTATGAGCTTCAAATAATGTCTTTCTTCACATGTCTTTTAATGTCTTTTACAAGCTTCAGTCTGTTATTAAGCATTTCCGTTAGCGTGGCATTAAAAAAGTGACGTCACTAGAATCCCATAGAGTGCCGGGAGAAATTAGTCTAATTCGGAGGTAATTTTTTTAACTGTGTTTTGACATTCATGTCCCAGCTCTAAAAGTCATAGTTTGTCACTCATGTACACAAGCGCTGGTTATGCAACAGGACAGAGGTGTAGGTCATCATGAGAGGGCAGGATAGTCCAATTAGAAATAGTGCAGAAGCAAGTGCGGTACAGCTTTATCTGTCTCTCAGTGTACAATAATGAGATACATACTCTGCTTTCACTGTCCCTCTCATTAGACCTACTTTTATGGCAGCAAGTAAACAGTCAGGGTGTGATATTGCAGAAAAAATGGGCAAAATTAAGGATCTAAGCGAGGTTTGACTAGGACCAAACTGTGATGGCTAGACAACTGGGACAACCACGTCTTGGGAGAAGGATTCTTAGTACCTACCAAAAGTTGTCCAAAGAATCCAAAAGGTCCCATGTCCCCCCACTGCTAATCGACCTACACTGGATACCCATGGCTGCCCGAATTAAGTTCAAGTCACTAACTCTTACCTGCGGAGTGACATCTGAGTCTGCACCCCACTGCCTTAATCCTATTATTCAGGCTTATGTTGCTACTTACTCCCTCCACACCTCCAAGGAACATCGTCTGGCTCTGCCATCCCTACACACAAGGCAAACCCAGTCCAGATCTTCTTATTCCTGGTTTTTGGGGGAATGGTGGAATGAGCTGCCAAAGGCAACCACCCAGCACAATCCCTCTCTATATTTAAAAACCTCCTAAAGACATCTGAAACTATTCTCACCTCCTCTGCTGTTGCACTTCGGTTCTATTGTAAATCAAACTTGCTCTTCTATCTTATTAATCTTGTTGCACTACTCCCTACTTAAAGATTTGGCACTTAGAACTCTCATCTGGAGAGTTCCAAATAAATGTATATGTAATGTAAAGAAGGACAACCGTGAACTGGTGTCAGGTTCATAAAAATGAACCTGTCTGGTTCAGTCTCGGCCAGAAGAGCCCAGTAGAGCAACGGTAGCACAAACTGCTGAAAATGTTAATGCTGACTTTGACAGAGAGGTGTAGGAACACAGTGCAATGCTTGAACCAATCAGAGTGTCAATGCTGAGCCCCTATTTACCACTGAAAGTGTCTACAGTGGACCATGGACCAATGGAAGGAGGTGTTGTGGTCTCATGAATCGTGTTTTCATGGCATCCAAACTCCACAGATTTCAATCTGATCAAGCAACTGTGGCCTGGACAAACTAGTCTAGTCCAACTTAGGTCTTGAGGAATCCAAGCCCCAAGTGGCCAGAACTGTTTTCATGGCACAAAGGAGACCTATAAAGCATTAGAGAGGAGGTTTTAATGTTATGGCTGATCAATGTATATTGTAATCAAGAAAAAAAGTCTCACTGTATTGGTTTACATGCTCAGTTTGTTGGTCAGATTTTCTTTGGGTGATAAACCTGTTTTTTTTAACACAATGACAGATACTGACAGCAGCAGTAATTCCCTATCTAAGGTGGCCCTGTGTTCAGAGACTGACCATTGCTAATGGTTTTGAGGATAACAAAAATCCCTGAAAATGCATCAATGTAAAGCAGTGAGAATATATTACATTTTATTCAGCTATTCTCAGGTAACATGGGTTTTTCCCTCTAAATTGTACACAGGCGTCTTCACTGCACCAGGAACTACATCCACATGCACCTGTTTGTGTCCTTCATGCTGCGCGCCATCAGCATCTTTGTGAAGGACCGGGTGGTGTATGCCAACGGTGGTGTGCAACAGTATGATGCCATGCTTATGGATGACATTAGCAACGTCTCCATCGGCCCTCTGGACAAGACTCAGTATGTAAGTTCAGCAAAGTGTCTTTATCACTACATAACTACTTTAACCTAAGCGGATTTATATGGTGTACGGGTTGGCAAACACACACTTGTTTACTGACAACTTCCAGCCTCCGGCTAAATTCTTGAAAACAGGATAGCATGAATGTATCCAGTCCAGTTACTATTTTTAATGCTGAAAGGGTCAAAGCTCTTTGCTGATGGGAATATACTTGCTACTAGCATTTAGGCTGATACATGATCTATTGTTACCCACTGGACTAAAGTGTGGAAAGAACAGAGGTGTGACCAGAACATCATGTGTGGGTGGGCATTTGGCTTATCTGGAGGGGCAAAAAATAACTAACCATCCATCCATCCATCCATCCCCCTTTTTTAATATAATAAATAATTAAATAATGACAACAACTTAGTTTCATATAACGGGTTAGATAACAGGATACGGGTTTACCTTTGCATTTGTAAGGGTAATGTATAAGGCTGTGTTTTGAAAGCATATTTGGTGGTATTTTAAGGTTTTAGACTATAAAAATGTCTAAATAGACAATTACAAATTCTTGGTTTTTCCACAATTTGCGGGTGCTCTTGAACCATAAAGAATTTCGAGCATTGTACAGTATCGTTCAGTATTGTACAGTATTGTACAGTATCGTTCAGTATTGTACAGTATCGTTCAGTATCGTTCAGTATTGTACAGTATTGTACAGTATCGTTCAGTATCGTTCAGTATTGTACAGTATTGTACAGTATCGTTCAGTATTGTTCAGTATTGTGCAGTATCGTTCAGTATTGCACAGTATCGTTCAGTATTGCACAGTATCGTTCAGTATTGTACAGTATTGTTCAGTATTCAGTATTCAGTATTGTACAGTATCGTTCAGTATTGTACAGTATTGTTCAGTATTCAGTATTCAGTATTGCACAGTATCGTTCAGTATTGCACAGTATCGTTCAGTACTGTACAGTATCATACAGTATCGTTCAGTATTGTACAGCATTGATCAGTATTGTACAGTATTGTTCAGTATTCAGTATTGTACAGTATCGTTCAGTATTGCACAGTATCGTTCAGTATTGCACAGTATCGTTCAGTACTGTACAGTATTGTTCAGTATTCAGTATTCAGTATTGTACAGTATCGTTCAGTATTGCACAGTATCGTTCAGTATTGCACAGTATCGTTCAGTACTG
>JBBPCY010071436.1:0-11912 GCA_037974405.1 Brachyalestes nurse
AGTGTTTGAGCTGAACCTCCTTGACTGCATATTATTCTTCTGAAATTATGTAAGTATGAGCGGTTATTCCCGTCAATGACCATATATAGGCTGACAGTAATTATAGAGCTGAGTATGCATGTACCAAGACCACAAATGATAAATTACCTATCAAGAAGCACAATATTACTACTGTATTGATACGCAGTAAAATAAATCTAAAATATATATCCAATGTATTCCAACATAAGGAAACAGTCTGTAGTTTTAATCTTATACTGATTACAAATAGCATATTTTTGTATTTGTAATTAGCAAACTACTTAAAGTGACTAGTCTTTATTTCTATTATGCTGTGTTTAATATACTTACATCAGCTTGCATCCTGATTTATTCAGCTGCTCACTGAGCTGTTTCACGGATTCTCCCAGTTTATTCTCAGACATATCCAGCTCTTTCAGGTGGGAGGGATTTGAGGCTAGAGCTGGCCCCAGAACAGCACAGTGTTTATCTTCTATATCACATTTCTTAAGTCTGCAGAAAGAGAGATACACTTTTTATTTATTCACCCAGAACACAGCTAGAATACACAGTGTTTTATCTAACTATATGGTAACACAATCATGAAAATATTGTGTATTATTACAGTTATTAGGATGCAACAGTAGTAATAAGTAGTCTGCACAGTACTAGCCATCGAGAAAACTTCCATTAGAAAATGTTTAATTTGTATTAATGCAATGATTTATAATTCTAATAAAGACAAAAAATAAATACTGATTTTCATTTATGCAATAATAAATTCTGCCTACACATTTAATCTGTGTTAAATTATGCTGCTGCAAGAGATGGAATTACCATCCTAATGTAGACAATTTTACTCACTTCAGTCTCTCCAGTTTACTGTCAGGTTTCCTAAGTAGATTGCAGAGCTCGTTCAGAGCAGACTCTTCTAGTTTATTCTCATTTAGATCCAGTTCTTTCAGGTGTGAGGGGTTTGAAGCCAAAGCAGAAAACAGAACAGCACAGTCTTCACCTGTCATAGTGCCTGTTTTATACAGCCTGCAGAGTGAAATAAAGAGAGCGAGTAAGGAGCAGCTACATTGAGGTACTTTTCCTCTAAATTTTTTAAAAACTTTTACTTTATGTATATTTGTGTATCGCGTATATAAAGTTGCATTTTCTCGACTACTGTGTAAACTGTTCTTATTTATTGTTTATTCACTGTAAATGGAAACTTAAACATACTAGTAGAAGTGTAAAGTAGCTATATATGTTGATCTGAGGAATCCCCTCTATTCTGGCAACACTGAACAAATTTGAACAAAGTAGAGCGGATTAAACAGCACAGACAACATAACCCCACCCTGGTCAGAGAGTAAGAGTGACCAGATTCCTGTGTGAAAATATTGTTCTCTCGTGGAACATGGACTAAACTGTGATGCCAGTGCAGTTTCAAACAACTAGCTAGTTAAAAAAATCTTATTTATTATAAGAAATGGGCACAGTTCAGAGCATGTTAGCTGACTGAAGTCTTCACACACAAAAATCTTTGCATTATTGCACATTTAATTTCACTACTGTCCTGTCCTGTCAGTGTAGTATGGCCCATTCTGGGTTGTTGGCACTAGAGCCTCAGAAATACAGTACATACAATAACCAGGGACTGAATATGATTACCAATTCAGTATTGCCAAAAATAATGTAATCAAGACCAAAGCAAATGCATGGAGAATTCCAACTGCTTACTTAAGTTTCTCCAGTCTGCAGTGTGGATCCTCCAGTAGAGCACACAGCTTCTCCACCTCAATATCTGTTGGTTTAGTCTGACTCAGGTCCAGGTCTTTCTTCAATAAGGGGTCTTTCTGCAGAGTCTGAGAAAGATATGTGTAGGCTTCCTCTGCTGCATCACTTTTCAGCAGCCTGTAGACAGAAGAACAGTGCATATTAATAGCTGTACAATGTGTGTGCTGCAGAGAGTTAGCGTCGTCATAGTGTAACTGTATGGTTACAGCATCCTATTTGTTACAGCATCCTATATTCCATCGTCATTGATCTAAAGGTCTGTGACATTCTGCAGGTCTGTCAAATTTGCTTCAGAGAATGCTATTTCAACCCTCTGTGTACTTGTGTATGTGGCTGGGCTGACAATAAACTCTTGAAATGGTTACAGTTCTGTACAAAGTATTATAAAACAAAACAAAACAGTTTGCTACTCATTATTATAAAGCACCAAATGGTAGCTGTTGTAGATTACTGCAGTCCTAGGGCTGCATCATTTAAAGAATAATTGCAAACTTGATTGATAATTTTTTGTTTGATTTATAAAATATTCACACACAAAAAATGTTCCTAAATCCTTTTTTACCAGAGGCTTGCTCATGAATCACAATCACCCTGAGCACATGCACAGATGAATCAGCAAAATGATTCTTCAGATGAAGAATTGATGAGCAATTTATGTTTGATAAAGACAATATTAGACAACTAATACACAAAAGGTGAGCCCAAACACAGAATGAATTTTCTCCACCTCTACCTGCTTAGAGCACCAACTGAAAGTATGGTTAAAACAAACAGGTATTTCTGCATGGCCTGCAGTTAAAGAAGTACCAACTGCCATTGCAATTTCAACTGTAAATGTAAACAAAACCAAGCCAAAACCCCTCATCTTTTTCTCATCAGCTTCTCGTGTTTTCGTGTACCTCTCATCTTTATTTGTGTTTTGATTAATTGTTCTTTGGTATTAACATTTGGGATCCTGTGATTACATCCTGATTGAATTATTCTTATTGCTTTAGCTTCTGTAGTAGCAGTGAACGTATATTTTATTTAAATGTTTAATCATTTTAATCTTTTCCTTCTATTTGATGTGACATCCCCAGACAGCGGCCACCAGAGTGTGCTGTATAATTTACTGAAAGGACTTTTAGATTGACACTGGGGTTACTGACTCTAGGGGTGCTTTCACATCTGTGTTTCGGTTCATTTGGTTCGGACCAAGGGCAACAAACAATAAATTGTAGCATTTTTCTGCCGTTTTGGGTCCTTTTCACACCACATTGATTGTTCTGGTCTGAACCAGTTGAAACAAACCAAATGCTGTCACGTGACAACATCTACATCACTCGTTGGCCAGATGTACCATTTAACGTATTTCCTAAACTGCTTTTCCATTGTTCAGAATTCCAATGGAACTCTCAGAAGTAAACAGAGCGAGGAGACAACAAGCCTGGAGACAACATGGCACTTTTTAGTATGGAGGGACAATTGATTGGCTGATTGTATCCCTGGTCATCATATACTATATAGTTCCTATACATCACTTTAGACAAACTATACATTTCAAGAATGTAGCGTGGATGCGGCTGGAAAACAATGTTTTAATGCACTGGAAATGGCAAAGGCACATTACAAGTGCAGAGTGCAGCTGACTAGGGCAGCTGGATTAGTCCAAAAAGGCGCAGTACTTTTTGCAGTTGGGTCCGTTCGAGTTCGAATCATGTTCTCACCAAAAACGAACCGCTCCAGGGTTCGTTTGAATACGCACAGAGACCACCTCTTCAAGGAGGACCACCTCTTCAATGAGGTCTCGGTACGTTTGAGGCTAAATGAGGCAGGTGTGAAAACACCCTTAAGTCTCTACAGCTGTTGTGTATTTTAGTTAATTCAGTATGAAGCGTGTCCTTTGTTTGTTAGAGTTTTTAAGTTCCACTGTTTCAATGTTTAGTTTTCTGTTTCTACCCTCGGTTTATGCTTGTCTAGGTTTTTCCTTGTTCTGGCCATCGTGCCTCTTGTTTTGTTTAAAATATTAATAAAGAAAGAAAACAGAGAATGGAAGTCTGCTCCTGCACCTCCTTCCTTGACGGGCACAGCCCGGATGTGACATTTGACTTTTGAAAGTTTTTGTCTTTCTGTAGGGCCATTTGGAAATTGCATGTCTTATTCTGTTTCCAAATGCTTTTTATATATTGGGGTTTTTTTTACATTTTTTGGAGATCTTTTCTAATCATTTTATCATGATAAAAAATACTTATTTGTTTAATTGCTACACAAATAAGGATACTATAATTCTTTTCTATAAATAAAGATACATGATCAGAATTGTCCAAATATATGCACAATATGAATTATTATTGAGTGAATAATAGTACAAAAATTCTTACCTTAGCGTTCTTCCCAAACTCACAGATAATTTAATGAGTTGCTCCATTCCTTTATCTATAGGGTCGTTCCCTCTGAGATGCAGTTCTTTCAATTTTGATGACTTCAGAACTGAAGCCAGTTCAAGATATCCATCCTCTGTTATATTGCAATCTGATAGACTGGAAATAATATTTTATATTATTTGACTAACACAGCATACTTAATGTTTAATACTGTGATCTAAAAACTATATGTTGCATTTTCTGCAATCACATTGTTAGAGATCAAATGGAACTCACTCCAGTGTCTGCAGTTTACAGAGGTTATTCTTCAATAACATGCAAAGTTCCTTCACTCCAGAGTCTCCTAGTTGATTCTCACTCAGATCCAGCTCTCTCAGATGTGAGGGATTTGAACAGAGAGCTAATGACAGAGCGACACAGCCTTTCTTTGTAATACCGCACTTATTCAGTCTGCAAGCAAAAGCAGAGGGAAAACACAAGGTTACTTTTAAAGTCTTAAAATAGACTTGAATTTAGGCTCATAAAATGTCCAAAACTATGTTATTCTTTATATATGAAATTGTGCAAGATGTATTTTAATGAATCTGGTATAGCCTAAAATAAAACTGATCCAGTGCCAAGCTTTTTTTGTACTCTGTTTAGTCTGCTCTGCTATCATAGAGCAGCCAAAAATGGACAGTATCTGCAACAGTGAGGAGGGTTTTCAAGAGGCAATGAAGGGTCCATCAAGAGGCAACAAAGTTAACCCATGTACGGACACAGGTTAACTTTTACATTTTCTTTAAGGTATTATATTAAGTTGAGTTTAACATGGGAATTGTTTGGCATTGTTTTAACCACATAACAGATTTGTGTTACGTCACAATTCGCGGGTGCTCTTTTCACAAATCGCGAGTGCCCTTGTGAATTTACTATATTGATGACTTTTTAATTGATAACTTTCAATGATACAAAAATTCAGATTTGTATGTACTGTGTAAATGTTTTTTTTCTTATGTTGAGCTCTCAAACATATGTGAAAATGCACTGCATTTAAATAAAAATGACAAATCTGAATTTAAATTATTCCATCAGGATTTGTGGGTATAAAGACACAAAAATAGCATTTTAGCCGTGCAAAAATTAGCAATGTAAATATAAAAATGTAAAGTTCATGCTGTAATATCCATGGTTAATCAGACATGGATATTACAATGTTAACTTTATATTTTTATATTTGTATTATACTCAAAATGTATTAAACTACACACTTAAGTTTGTGAGGTCTGCAGTGTGAGTCCTTCAGTATTTCAGAGAGCTGCTCCATTCCTGAGTCTCCTTGTATTTTCTCAATCAGATCCAGGTCTGTCAGCAGTAAGGGGTTTGTTCTCAGAACTTTAGTCAGAGAATCACAGAAACTCTCTGCAACAGAACTTTTCAGCAGCCTGTAAAATGTAAATAAAGAAAACCAAACTATGATAAAAATGAATCAATGAAAGTAAAAAACATTTTCTTATGTATGCAAATATTTGACAGTGTTTTCACAATACAAATAGAAATATTTGATACTAGATTTCTCCTCAAAATAAGCTTCATGACAATCAAATGTTCTAAACATTTGTTGCAAACACCGGGTGATAGTTTAAAATTTCCCAAAATACATACCTCAGTGTCTTCAGTTTAGGGTTTGGACTGTTTTCTAGATCAGTGAGCTTCTTCACTCCAGTGTTTCCAGGATCGTTCCCTCTGAGGTCAAGCTCCATCATCTGTAATGATGGGGTTGATTTCAGAGCTGAAGCCAGATCAGCGTATCCCTGCTCTGTTATACTGCAGAATGAAAGACTAGAGAAAGAAGAGTGGTATAATTATATACATACAGTCAATGGGGTGTATTGAGCTCTATGGATTCTTAACATCAAATAAATACTAATAAATACTAACTTTAGTTTTTCAAGTTTGCAGTTTGGCTTCTTTATTAGATCACAAATTATATTGACCGAGTTTCCTAGTTTATTGTTACTCAGATCCAGCTCTCTCAGGTGTGAAGGATTTGAAAACAGAGCTGATGACAGAGAAGTACAGCCTTTCTCTGTAATATTGCTGTTTTTCAGTCTGTAGAAAGAGCAAAATACAATTGTACTGAAATTTGTATGAGGAGAAAACAACAGCACAGGAGGAAAAACAGGGTTACTATGGATCCTTAAAAAGATAAGAAAATTATTTCTATGTATTTGTTTAACACTTATAGTGTGATCAAAATATATATTGCCACATTCCTAAAATATAATTACTGTTACAGATGTGTTCATGTTTAAAACAGAACTCACCCCAGTCTCTGCAGTTTACAGGACTGATCTGTCAGTAAAGAGCAAAGTTCCTTCACTCCAGAGTTTCCTAGTTTATTCTCACTCAGATCCAGCTCTATCAGGTGTGAAGGATTTGAACAGAGAGCTGATGACAAAGCAGTACAGTCTTTCACTGTAATACTGCTGTTTTTCAGGCTGTAGAAAGAAAAAACACAATTGTATTGAAATTTGTATGAGGATCAGAAAATTGTTTCTATGTATTTGTTTAACACTTACAGTGTGATCAAAATATATATTGCCACATTCTTAAAATATTATTTTGTTTGCATTTTGTGCAAATCACCCTGTTACAGATGTGGTCATGTTTGAAACAAACAAAACTCACCCCAGTCTCTGCAGGTGACAGCATTGATCTTTCAGTAAAGAGCAAAGTTCCTTTACTCCAGATTTTCCAAGTTTATTCTCACTCAGATCCAGCTCTATCAGGTGTGAAGGATTTGAACAGAGAGCTGATGACAGAGCAGCACAGCCTTTTTCTGTTATATTGCAATTTTTCAGCCTGAAAACAGTGGGTTAGAAATGAAAATGGGGACTAAAAATGAAAGTATTTTTATTTTATACAAATAAATTACATTATATTTTTCACATACAACTCTATATAACATTTTAAAACAATTATAAACTACACACATAAGTTTCTTAGGTCTGCAGTGTGAGTCCTGCAGTAGTTCAGAGAGTTGCACCATTCCTGAGTCTCCTTGTATTTTCTCACTCAGATCCAGGTCTGTCAGCAGTAAGGGGTTTGTTCCCAGAACTTTAGTCAGAGAATCACAGAGTGTATTTGCAGCAGGACTTTTCAACAACCTGTAGGAAATGGAATAACATACAAAACATGTTAGAATAATTGGTATCTTATTTATGCTAATAGATTATAACCTCATTACACCCAGATTTCACACAATATGTACCTTAGTGTCATCAGTTTGCAATTTGGCTCCTTTTGTAAATCAATGAGCTTCTTTACTCCTGTGTCTCCAGGATCATTCCCTCTGAGATCCAGCTCTATTAAGGGTGGTGAAGGGTTTGGTATCAGAGCTAAAGCCAGAGTTTCATATCCTTTTTCTGTTATACTACAGGATGAAAGACTAAGAAGAGAACAAAAGACAGTCATTCGACAAATTTTTCACAGTTATATTTCATTTTTTCCATTGCATTTTTGGAAATTGTAGATTTTTTACGTTTTCTAATACATTTTTTCATTTTTATATATTGCTGAGGGACTTGTCTTCTTCTTTTCATCAATCACATTTCATTGCAATGTTGTCACTTTGCTAACTTGTATATGACAAATAAAGCTGAAACTGAACTGAACCGAAATTACGAGCCAGAATAACACTTGCAGAACATCAAACATTTTTTTCAAAGCTACATTGATAAACAAATGCTAACTTTCTTTTTCTTTTTGAACCACTTTACTTCTGTGAGTGGGTGTAACGACCCTAGTCAGTGGCCGGTAGAGGCCACTGTTTCAGTTTAGTTTGGGGACTCTTTGTTTGACACTGGGTGTGGCCTCATCCCTGTGCCTCAGCTGCCAGACATGAGGCAAGTATCTGTATCAGGTGGTTTGAGTTTCTATTCTGTGTATTTATAGATCCTGTGTTTAGTTTGAGTGTGTCTGTTCACCCTCACATTTACCCTGACCCTTGCCTTGGCTTAGTTCGAGTTCATGCTGGTGGTTTTGTGTTTTGTGGCCATCAAGCCTTGTTTTGGTTATATTCTTGCTTTGGAATAAAGAAAACTTGAGAATGGAAAAGGTCTGCATTTGTGCCTCAAGCCTAAGCTTGCCTTGCTCCGACATGACAGATGAACGGACCACAAAAGGCACAGCAGACTGGCAGGGCGTGGAGGAAAATCCTCAAAGGGACACAGAGGTTTGGGCCAGGTTTTACATGGCCTCTCAGGTATGGCTGCTTCAAGACCTGGTCCAAACCACCACAGAGCTGCTGGTGACAACACCCAATCCCAATCACAGAGGAAACCTAGGCTCAGGTGAGTTGGCTCGAGAAGCTACAGCTGAGCCACCAAGCCCTACTTCCGAGTTCAAGGGCTCTGCTCACTCCGCCTACGGACCAGCGATCACGGAAGCTCCACTCCTGTGCCAAGCTGCCACATCGCTGCCACGAAAAGCCGCCATACCGCTGCTGCGCCAAGCCACCGCCACAGAGCCAAGCAGCTGCCGCAGCCGAGCCGCAGAGGGGACTCTTAGTTTGACACTGGGTTTGGTTTCATTCCTGTGCCTCAGCTGCCAGGGATGAGGCAAGTATCTGTATCAGGTGGTTTGAGTTTCTATTCTGTGTATTTATAGATCCTGTGTTTAGTTAGAGTTTGTCCATTCACCCTCACATTTACCCTGACCCTTGCCTTGTCTTAATTCATATTCATGCTAGTGCTGGTTTTTGCCTTGTTTTGTGTTTTGCGGCCATCGAGGCTTGTTTTGGTAATATTTGGAAATAAAGAAAACTTAAGAATAGAAAAGGTCTGCATTTGTGCCTCAAGCCTGAGCTTGCCTTGTCCCGATGTGACAGTGGGTTTATTACACAACATTATTATCTAATGGTCAGCAGATATGGAGTGACAGTTCCTCTATGTAGACCATGGAATGACCTTGGAAAAAGGTATTTTCTTAAGTGCATTCAATTTTCTTAAAATCCCATTGCCTGATACAGGATTTTACCTGCTCAACAGTCCATGTTTCTTTTGTAAGTACCACATGATGTGCTAAATGTTTCAGTGCCATGTCTGGACGGCAGGCAGGTCAGTTTATAACCTATACCAACTTTTAAAAAATGTATTGCCAAAATCAAAATAAACAAATATAAAAAACATTCATCTATTCTATTAGATGTGTTCTCTTTGTTCTTTTTTAATTGATTTGCGAATCATCTCATTCCACATTTAATTGCACTTTACGAAAGCATCTGCTTTAGACAAAGTTTTCAGATTTGAGGATGTACATCAATTTTGTTTTCTGATCTAGACTGTGACTCTCTCACTCTCACTCTATCTCTGTCTGTCTTCTGTTCCCACAGAAGGGACTAGTCGAGCTGCCTCGTCAGCTGGCCGGTAACCACTCTCGTGGCTGCCGTGCGTCGCGGAGCTCCTGGTTACTGAGTTCCAGGAAGGAATCTCTACTCCGTTTGTGCAGAAATGTTTTACTGTGCTAAAAGTATGTTTGTTGTGGTTATATCATTCTCTTTGTGGTTATAACCAGTTATAGTTAAAATTCCAACAAGAAAATGAGAAAGGGAATGGTAAAGCACACATAGGCAATGCAAAGCACAATGTGTTTTCCAGGACCACTGCAAAGAACACACACAACTGTGTCTTATAATGTAATTATCTATCATATTGGTCCATTATCCCTTTACTTATTTACTCAAAACTGAATGGTTCAAATAGATATTAAGATATACAACCTCTTTACATATTCATGGGAAAGATGAACTCACCTGAGCTTCTGCAGTTTACAGCTTGGACTCTTCAGTCCCTCAGAAAGCAGCTCTACTCCAAAGTCCTGTATAGCATTGCTGCTCAGATCTATTTCGGTCAGTTTGGAGGACTCTGAGTTGAGAACTTTGAGTAGAACTGTACAGCTTTTTACTGTCCAATTGCAGTCAATGAGCCTAAAATTAAAATATGTCCGAATATGTATTAACAAGGTTCTAGTTTAAAAATTGTTTTCTGAAACATACATCTGATCACCTGTTGAAAACAACGCTAATGAAGAAATGATTGATTGTACAGTGACTTAGTGGCAAGGATGTTTTCAATAATTGCTAATAACCTACTAAAGCAAAGGGCTAATTAATCAATTTGATGTTTGTTAATGCCAAACATCAAAAGTTTCTCAACCAACTGGCCCTGCTTCTGTTCTCAGTGGTTCTACACCAGTCAGAATTCAGTCAGATTGGGTCTGCGCAGTTTCTGAACAAGTCAAATACATCTCTGGGTTTTCTCAGTTTCAGGTTCTGTGCCTCTGAAAGGCCTGTATGTTTATCATAAAAGTTTATGTATGTTATTGGGGCACTGACTGGGAATTCTTTATGTTCAAAAGTATGGTTAAAAAACTTGAAATACAAAGAATTAAACTACATAGGTTTTTTTGGTTCCTATACATAGGCCCATAATAATAATAATATTACTAACACTAACAACAACAACAATAACAATAATAATAATAATAATAATAATAGTACTGATAATAATAATAATAATAATAATAATAACAACAACAACAGACTTCATCATCAAAATCTAAGGTTTCAGGAGTAACCTCTTTTTTATTTAGGCTTCATTTTACAGTACATTAATATCAGCTGTAATTAAATGTGTTAACTACTTGTATAGAGAAACAGGTTTTACTTACAGAGCTGTTGTGGCTTCCTGGAACACTGGCAGCAGTCTGTTAAGACACTCATCTGATCTGTGGAACTTCTGTAAGTCAAACACATCCAGCTTCTCTTTTGAAGTCAGCAGCACAAAGACCAGAGCTGACCACTGAGCAGGTGAGAGTTCAGCTTCAGACAGACGCCCAGAGCTCATATAATTCTGAACCTCTTTCTCTAGAGAATCATCATTTAACTCATTCAGACAGTAGAATAGATTGATTGACCTCTCTGGAGATGGATTTTCCTTAAACTTTAGCTTGATGTACTCAGCAATTGCCTTTTGGCAGTCAGACTTGCTTCTCGTCTTTGTCAGAAGCCCTCGAATGAGCTCCTGATTAGACTCCAGAGAGAGGCCCAGAAGAAAGCGAAGAAAAAGGTCCAGGTGTCCACTGTCACTCTTCAAAGCCTCATCAACTGCAGTCTTGAACAAATCAATTACTTCTGTTTCCTTGCTCTCCTGTGATTTGGACACTTGATCAAAAACATTCTTTCCATTATTTCTGAGACAGATGTATGCAAATATTGCAGCAAGGAACTCTTGAATGCTCAGATGCATAAAGCTGAAAATTGTGCCAAGAAATCTGCTGGTATCCTGAGTGCACAATCCAGAGTACACTGATATCTTACTAGGGTCGATTCCACATGCCTCTAGATCTTCTGTGTAGAAGATCAGACTGTTTTTCTCTAAGTGTTGAAAAGCCAACTTCCCCAGTGACAGAATGCCCTCTTTGTCCCAGGGAATGTCCAAGGCATTCTTTCCAGTGTACTTCTTGTTATCCTGTACAGTCTGATAAATCAGAAAGCATGTGTACATTTGTGTCAGTGTCTTTGGAGTATCTCCACTCTCGGCTTGTTCCAAAAGCTGTTTAAGCACCGTGGCTGAGATCCAGCAGAAGACGGGGATATGGCACATGATGTGGAGGCTCCTTGATTCTTTGATGTGATCAATTATTTTGGTTGCCAGGTTCTCATCGCTGATTCTCTTTCTGAAGTATTCTTCCTTCTGCTCATCGTTGAAGCCGCGCACCTCC
>JBBPCY010071437.1:0-11911 GCA_037974405.1 Brachyalestes nurse
CACTCTGACAGTAAGTCTAGTGTGTGTGTGTGTGTGTGTGTGTGTGTAGGTGTGTGTGTGTGTGTGTGTGTGTTAACCAGCAGAGTGTGTTTAGATATTTCCAATCTTTTTACTTTCTTTGTTCATGAACTTGTTCCAATAAAGATTCTACTGATCTCTCTTTGAAAGACTCCAAACCCTGGAGACACATACACAGCTCTGAACCTCACCACCACCTCCTCTGATTACGACACTCTTCAAGTAAGTGTAGTGTATGTGTGTGTTGGGGCGGAACCCAGCAGAATGTGTTTAGATATTTGTAATATGTTGTAAAAAAACAGTTCTATGTTCTGAAATGTTCCTCTGGTGAGTGTATGTTGTTCTACAAATTCTAATGTTCTTTAATCTTTTAGAACTTTACTGGCTCTCTGAATCCCTCATTGTGATTTGAAGACATCTCACCACAGATCTTACATCACCCTGCATCCCAAATGGACATTTCCATCATCCTTCCCTCTCTTAATCATAAGTTATATTGCTAAGCTATTAGTATTTTAGGATCAATGGTTTGGATCAGTGTTATGATCAATGGTTTGTTTATTTCTATGTATACTCATTTATTTAAATAAAACTTTACAATCCAATGCCTATTAGCTTTAGTGTGTGTTTGTGTGTGTGTGTGTGTATGTGTGTGTGTTTGTGTGTATATATATATACATTCATGTGATACGAAGCCATGGTCCTGGAGGCCTGGTTGTGTCATATTTTGCCCTCATTTGGTTTTTTGCTGTTGTAAATTCACCCCAGTTTAGGGCTGTAGAGATTCAGTCAAAGAGGTCATGCTTAACCTCATCCACTGCCAAATTTTTTACTGAAAGTGGTACCCTTTTTAACATGTCTACATTTTTTCCTCTGTGCGAACTATACCACGGTCTATGGGGGAGCCGACCGGAGGCGGGGGCCATGTTTAGCTTGTGTGAGTGGGGAGTGGGTGGGGCTGCAGGCAGCACCCCCACGAGCGTGCAAGCAGGCTACATTTTTTCATGAGTAATAAGCTCTAAATATAATTTTATTTTACTTATTTTACACCTGTGAGAAACCCCAAGCCCAAAATGGCATTTATTTGGTCATCATATCAATATTTTAGAGCTCCCCCAAAATTTCACAGCTCATGTCACCACTAGGGGAGCTGTAGCTCCGCCTGCTCCCACCTAGTTAGCACCCTGATTTTTTTCTCCAATTCTTACATCAAGAGGGTGTGTCTTAAACTGGCAAAGTAAGACACTTAGACTGGAATAGAAACAAAAGTAAGGAGACTTTGCAACAAAACCAATCTCTACTGGTAGAGGTTTCCATAGTTTCATGGTTTGTATAGTTTTTGTCAAATTAATTAGGGATGATTAAATTAAATATCAGGCAGATAGGCTTTTATTTTTGTATAGTTTGAGGTTCATTCAATTACATGTCTATAATTTGTTTAATTTTCACTTTATAATCACTGTTTCAAAATGGTTAAACACAAATAAATTCATCAGTGACGGAATAGCAAATGAACAAAAAAGCAGTATCTGCCTTCTGACCACAAAGAAGGAAGGAAGTATGAGCTGGACTGTAGCAGAATATAGACATATGAAACACAAACACACACACACACATACACACACACACACACACACACACATACGCACGTGCACACACACACGTGTACAAGCATATACATTATGCCCACATCTGTACAGCTCACAGTAAGTTAGTGAGAAAGCATGAAAGTCTTCCCATCAGAATGTAAGTATTATTTTGATACTGAATTGCGAAGCTTAAGGTAAAACTGATTTAAAGCATGATATTTTGATATTTTAGTATGATTGGTTCAAATCCAGTTAACATCAAAATATCATGCTTTAAATCAGTTTTACCTTAAGCTTCGCAATTCAGTATCCATTTTTTACTAATATATCTGACAGAATTTAGAATTTTAACTGGAAATGTTTTGATGTTGCTTTAACTTTTGGAAGCTGTAGGAATTCCATGATATCCAGAGAGGAATTGTGCTTATTAGAGCTAGGCCTCGAGTCTCTGCCATTTATATCAAAACCTAGTCGATAGTGCTGCAGGCATGTGTGGCTGAGATTCTAAATTAGCACAAAAGGCTTTTCTCTTTTAGACTGAGTAGGATGGCCCTCCCTCTCTCCCTATCCCTCTCACAGGTGTCTGTTAGTTAGCTGACAAGGCAGAATTGGCAGTTGGTGTTCTAACTAGTGGACAGAACTGGAGACTATATTGGGTAGAAAACTGGGAAGAATCGAAACACTCATTCATTCACTCACTCTCATTCTCCTTCACTTTGTGGTACCACTTAATCCTCACTAGGGTAGCAGGTACCTGGAGTCTAACCCAAGGTCAAAAATCTAAACAAGCACATTTCCGCTATAACATTAATTTCTACTAGCATCTCTGTGGGATTTTAATAATGTTTTTGCTACAAGCTGTTGAACACCGACATCTAAACACGTTAAAGTCATTCTATTAATTATTTGTTCTGTGTTATGTAAATTACTCTAAAATATGAACAGAATAGGGCTCATTTATCACACATGCATTTTCTATTTCTTCTCATGTTAAATACATTTGTACCATGAGCTTAAAATGTGGAATATTGTCAATGATCATCCTGCAGATTATTTTATTTAAAAACATTCAGAGTTTTTCTGGGACTGCTGTATTTAATCTAGTGTCTATGGGATATAAACAAGAGGTATGAAGGAAGACAGCTTGATTAGAGCAGAGTCTGAGTGGATTAATATGAGAGACAGAGAGAGAGAGAGAGAGAGAGAGAGAGGGAGAAATAGGGAGGATGTAAAAAAAAGTATTTAGAGCTTGGATTTATATCTCAGTCAAGTGATGAATTAATATTAGTTTGGAGAGTTCCCTGCTCAGACACATCTGGTTCAACTCACCTGTTAGTGAGGTTTAGTGAGTGTGTTTGAGGGGGGAACGACTGAACTGTGCTGAACATCAGCCCTACAAGACCAGATTTGATCATCCCTGGTCTACAGCCTCACACGTCTCTAGGGCAGACTGGAGTGTGCAGTTTGGGACTGGGATCTAGAGTTCTACCATCCTGAACATTTCAAATTCACCTCAGATGTTTCGCTAATCAATCCCATCAGAAGGTCCAGGAAGAGTTGTAATAAAGGATCATTTCTGGACAGTATGCACTGCAAAAATGAAACCTTGGCAAGTGAAATGTCGGATCTTATAATTAGGGCTGGGTGATATGGCCTAAAAATCAAAATCTCTTTTCAAAATAAATCCGATTTTCGATTTTAAACGATTTTCCCCTCCCCTCCTCAAAATCAAACTACAGATGACAAATAAATGGTTCAAAACACGCAAACGTGTTTGGGTGCGCCGCGCTTTTTTATCCGTGTAGAACGGTGCATCACATTAGTTCTGCTAAAATCAATTTTCATGAAAAAAATCGCCCTGAACTGTAAATTCGAAATAATCTATAAAATCGATAAAACCGGCCAGCCCTATATACAATATATCTGATATTTGATATGAGTACAGAATATGAATTATAAACCCTATTAAACACCATTAAAGACTCTCATCCTACAGTTGCATTATTTTTGCTAGCACAGTAAGACTATTTGAAACTGAATATTCTAACCTATATATCACCAGCATTTAAGATGTTTTCACTTATTTATTACAGTAATCGTTTATTGTGTAATCATGTGACATTACCAAATATGATATAAACTCTCATTCTGTGCTCTCCTGCAGTGTGACTCTGCTCCTGTGTACGATAACGTCTCAGCCCTGGTCCTGTCCTCTGACCCCACACAGACAAGAGAGACAGATAACTGAGGACTTCAGTACACTGCTGTAAATTTCAGTAGAGACAGTGCTGCCACTCAGTGAGAAAATCTCTTAATTACATCTACACTTTCATTCAGTGTTTCCTAGTTCTGGAGCTCCACTGTCCCCAAACTTAGTATTTTCCTGCAGTAACACAACCAGCTCTCCTTAAGAATGACTTACCAATTAGACAATCAACTGGATTTAATGTACTAGAGCAAGGAAAACACCAAAATGTGAAGGACAGGGCTATTAAAAGGAGAACACTAGGAATCTGTATTTAGGGACCACCTTCAAGTCAAGTCAAGTAGAGAAAATGTGGTACAAACACAGACCTCCATTGTTTATTAGAAACAAAACAGCAGTGAAACAGAACAAAACAGGCACAGAGACCAGAAAGGAAAACCAAAGAAGAGTTGAGTAGAAAAGGGACAAGGATCACAAACAGGAGAGGTGAGAAAGAAACAATGCTCCATACAGAGAACCAAGGAAAGACCAAGTAAATACAACACGGGGAGAACTAAGGACCAATGGGAACACGAATAACTAATCAGGGGGACTACATTCAGGTGAGAATAATGAAAGGTGAGTCCACAGTCCTATAGCGACCTCTGGTGGTCGCAGACCGGAATCATGGCACTTCAATGTCAGAAAACTCATGATGAATTTGGTTACCAGTCTTGATGCAGTATCAAGCTAAGCTGTAATGTATAGATGGAACTGTTACAACTGTTTACTGGTCAAAAGCAATCCAACGATGTCAGGTGACATTAAAAAAGACCAAAATTGCTTTCTGCAACTCTTTCTACCTCTTTTGTTTCATCAAGTAGTTATGCAGGAGAAAACTCAAGCAATGACCTGAGAGAACAGAAGTAACTCAAAAGACAAACACAAAGGGTTTTTACCAAGTTACCTGCTAGATCTGAGAAAGGTGACATGACCAGGCAAGCACAAGACTGAGTGCTAGTGGACCTAATTCTTCATGACACCTAATCCCACTAGTCCCTTTTATACAGAAGGGAAAACGTCACATTTGCAGTCCTGTACATTTTTAAACAAACAGAAAGCCAAACTTTTTTCACAAGAACTACTGTTTTGAACAAGGAAACAAACATGAATGAAATATGTCTTACCTCTATACTGAGCTGATGTAAGGGAAATAAGAATGTAAGGGAACTGCAGGGGTAACAAAATATGAAGAATAAAAAAGACTGATGCAAAATCAAAGACGTGTTTCCACTGAGGGAGTAAAAAAATATAACCAGTAACTCTAGGGTGAAAAATAGTTAAGCGCCCCATCTTATTACTTATGGCAGGTTCTAGATAACAGTGCTGCAAAAACAATTCCTATCATCAACCTGGTTGACTTTATAAAAGATGTTACAGTTGGTTGGGAAGATTTGACCCAGCAAGTAGTGATCATGGTAAATGTAAGGAGCTTCCTTAAGATCTCAGGGACAGCATTATTAACCACCACTGGGATGGGAAAATAAATATAAAATATAAATAAATCAATAAATATATATATATATATACTGTATATGTGATATAAAACTAAAGAAAATTCATTGCACACTAACAGGTTGTCATGTTTTACAGCACATACATAGACTTCGATGTAATGACAGAAGTGACTGGGTTAGAGGTAGTTCATCTCAGGTTTATGCTTAAGCATGTGACTCCATTTAGCTTTACCTGAATGTTGCTTACACAAACCTACTAGTTCTCTGTTAAGTAGACAGCCACTTTAAGCCCAGATCAAGCACAGTCTACTTTCAGAAAAATATGAAAAGAAAGCATATGTTTCATGTTTTAAGATTGTCCTCTTTTAGTTTCCACATTTGGGAAAATGTGAATATGGAAATGTTTAGTGAAGTGTGAAATTAAGTGTTTGTTGTCAAGTGTTTTGTTCTTAAGGAAACCCCAGCAATTCGCTACTGAGCACTTGGGTAAAATCAGATCAAGAAATTCCTCTAGTTACCATACATTACTGTTTTACGACATTAAAGTGCTCTGTTTTGTTGGCGTATAATGGCCTGCAGTGGAACAAAATATTAGAGCAGGGTGTGTAAGAAAAGAAGGCCTGAGAGGGGACCATGAGCCTGCTCTTATCAATGAGCTCACTGTTGAACCGAGGGAAATTCTTTTGTCCTATTCTTGCACATTTGCAGAGTCATTTTACTCAGTTATAGTATGCACCCTTTTTTATGAACCTTTTAAACCCTTTTAGACCAAACAAAAGTCTAAAAGTATTAGAAAAATTGGTGTCAAGCGGTGGATATGTTGTCAGGTATTTAACAGTCAGGTCCATGGAAGGACAACCAGTGAACCAGTAACAAGGTCATGGACGGCCGAGGCTCATTTATTCTTGTCTGTCTGAATTGGGGTACTGTTGTACAAAATGCTACAAAAGTTCATGCTGGCTCTGGTAGAAAGGTGTTAGAAAACAGTACAGAAAGTAAGACGCGTGTTGTGTATTTAGTTTAGGGCTGTATAGATGCAAACCAGTCAAAACCTCATCTGTTGTTACATCCAGTTAGTTTTCTCCCTTGTGTGAGAGTGTTTCTATCTTTGTCTGTCTGTCTGTCTCTCTCTCTCTCTCGCTTGAGTTCTCCCTCTCAAAGAGGATCTCATTCATAGCAGTGAACGTTCTCATCCCTGCTTATCAGCCAAACATGACACTTTCTTTTCTCTCTATGCCTTTAATGCTTATTTTATCTCTGTAAGTCACACTGAAGGACCAATACATGTGATAATGTGTTACAGAAATGAACTTGCCTTGCCTATATAGGACAAAAAAGTCATGGCATCAAAAAAGCAAAAAAAATCTAATTAGCTTGTCCGTGCGTCACTGACACCATCATTGACACGTGTACTGCGTATTTTGTTTTCTGCAAAGTTTCATGGATTGTGTGGTTTTTGCTTATTTTTTGACCTGGAAACCCTTAGGGGTCTGGAGTTACTAGTACAAGCTCAAATTAGAAGCAAATGAGCATCAAATGAGAGAAATACCCTTTGTTGTCATTGAAAATGTAATTATACGGAAAAAGGAAGGAAGTTAGAGCTAACACATACTCCACAGAGCCTTCATATGAGAATGTAAGTTACATTTCCTTACTGCAGCAGAATCATTCTGTGAGTAAACAGTTTAAAAACTGTAAGGAATGTGTGTGTAGGACAAAAATTTGCGACATTAAAACGAAAAAAATCTAATTTCTAAAATCTAAAAATCTAAAGTTTGTCTGTGCATCACTGACTGACATGACTGACTTGTATTGTGTACCAAGTTTTTTGCATTTTTCAGGGGTTTAGGATTACTTGCACATGCCTTAGTTAATAAAACATAACAGTAAATGACCAACAAATTAAAGAAAGACGTTCCCTTTTCCTTAGAATTTTAAATGCACAGAAAAAGGAAGGAAGTTAGAGCTAAATTGTTACAACGCATTGTCACGCCATTTCTAAACCACACACACCACACAGCTCAAAAAGTCTTCATAAGAGAATGTAAGTTACATTTCTTTACTGTAGTAGAACTGTTCTGTGTGCAAACTGTTTTAAACTGTTTAAGAAGTACAGTAAGTAGTGAATGTGTGTGTGTGTGTGTGTATCAGCTCACTTCTGGACTGTGTCTGTATTAGTATTTGTCTTAGTCTGAGTCTCTGTGTGTTTGTATTCACTGGGTAGATTATCCCTCATGAATATGTGGTGATGTGGTGAAAATTATGGATATGTGGGCAACTTTTCCCTCTAAATGTGAAGGTTTATTTTCCTGATGTCTAGTTTTAATTTCCTATAAAAATGTGTCTTCAGGACCAGATATTAACTTCAGTTCTATAATCAGTTTCATTGTAATTGCCCTTACTATGAAAACCGAAATAGTTTGGATTATAATTATTCATTATAACTGCAGAAAGGTTCCTTCCGGGGTCACTGGTTTCTTCCACATTCCAAAGAAATATGCATCAGGTGAATTAGGGATTCTAAATTGTCTGTAGGTGTGAGTCAGGGTGAGTTACTGCCTCATGCCCACTGACCCCCAGGAAAACCTGACCCCAGGTACCTGCAACACTAGTGTGGATCAATACAGATACAGAGAGTTTCCGTTTCTGTTTTGTTCAGGTCAGGTGGATACATGGGCTTCAAATGGACAGTCATTTCACTGATCATCCATCTGAATATTCCAGGTAGGATTATACTGCTTTTACTGAACTGCTGTGTTTAGAGCAGGGTGTTTAGAGTACGATTAAGCTGACAAAAAATTGAGCACATGGCAAGATGAGTAGATGGAGGAAATGGTTAATGAGACTGAAGGGTGGCATTCATAAGCATGCAGGACACTCACATAAACCTTTTCTGACGACTGCCATAAACCTGCATTACTATTAATATATTTTTTTAGATCTAAAAATCTTGTAGCTTGTTAATTGTATTTTAGACATACACAACATATACAATATATGGACAAAAGCATTGGGACACCTGACCGTTACACCAAGAGGGACTTTAATAACATTGCATTCAAATACATAGATATTAACATGGGATTGGTCCCCCTTTGCAGCTATAACAGCTTCCACTCGTCTTAGAACTCTTTCCACAATAGTTTGGACTTTCTGAGGGAATAAAAGGGAATTTGTGTCCATTCATTCTGTAGAGCATTTATGAGCTCAGGCACTGATGTTAGACAAGAAGGTCTGGATCACAATCTCCGTTCCAGTTCATCCCAAAGGTGCTGGATGGGGTTGAGGTCAGGACTGTGTGTGGTCAGTCAAGTTCTTCCACACTGAACTCATTCAACCATGTCTTTTGCTTTGTATACTGAAACAAAGCAAAAGGGATATGCTGGGATATGCTGGGATATGCTGGGATAGACAAGTTTATTCCCCAAACTGTGTTCACACAGTTGAAAGCATGGCATTGCCCAAAATGTCTAGGTCTGCTGAAGCATTAAGATTGGCCTTCACTGGAAGTGGACCTGGACCAATCTCTGAAAAACAGTTGAATCCCTATACTTTTGTCCATATAGACTATTTTAGGAGCAATGTTGTCCAGCTACAGCAACTACTCTTGTGAAAAAGTGACTGCACTCTTTAGTAACTCAAACAGAACAATTAATTAACCAATTTAATTGCTAATGTGATTCAACACTGACGGTCTTGAATGACATCAGCCCTGTTAAATGTACAAATTTGCCATCAGAGTGATGGAGTCTCACATTTGATTATAAGCACAAAAGGTCATTACCAAGAATAAAAATCAAAAATGCATAAAAACAACTTTGGAAATAAATTATTTTGGCAGGGCTACAGTATCATTTCTAAGGCTTAAGGAACAAATTTGGAATTTTAAGAACAATGATGAATTTTCCTATGGGTGAGACTGGTCATGAGTTCCACAAAAGCAAATAAGTCCAGGCCTGGAATGCTGGTAGTTCTCATCCTCAAACAAACTCACTAAACCTAGCAGTTAATTTACCAGTATCTACTGGATTAGAATATTTGAGGGTATAAGGTCAGTGAAGGTAAACTAATAATTTTAATATGCAATACAGAACAACAGTATTCAAGCACATGGTCTTTTATTGATCCAAATCCAGCATTTGTTGTCAAAATACTGAACAATGAAAAACAGACAGACAGGCAGACCGACAGACGTCTCTCACTGTCAATACCAGGAACGCGAAAAACCAGAAACCACAACAAACAGGAACTGAGCACTGAGCTAGACAAGAATATAATAACAAGGAAATCAAGAAGTACAGGGACAGAAATGCTGAGATTACAGCCAAACAAGACTCCTCAAACCGACAAACAGAAAGAGAAACTAACAGAATTATACAGATGACCATTATGATGAGGAGGTGGAGCGAGATCAAGGCAGTGTAGAGTCAGAATGATTCAGTGTGTGACTCTGGGGATTTTGTAACACATTTGAAAAGGTATTTAAGGAAAATGTAAAAAAAAAAAAGAAGATTAGAAACTATTAAAACGAACTAGCCCCTGTACTAACAAATATTTGAGGCACTAAAAGCCTCCACTGATGTTCTAAAAGAACTGGAGGAGCTGTAATTAATTGTGGGGAAATGTGATGTTAGTTACTGTTGGGAATATTGTTATGTATAATGAGAAATCTGCCTGTTCACATATTCTACAGATGAAAGAGTTAAATCAATATAATTTTGTTTCAATATCTGGTCTTGCTGCAGACTTGGAGGTTCACACTGTTTCAGTTTCAGGTTCTTTGGCTGGGAGTGTGACAGTGACCTGCAGTCCTCAGACTATCTGTGCTCTGAGAGAATCAGCAGTGGAGCTGAAGTGCTCTTACTCAGACACCAACATCAAAATTCAGCAGAGCTTCTGGTTCAGCAAGAAACAAAAAGCTAAATGGAGGAACAAGGAAGATCCAGAGGATTTAGCTTTAGACTCAGACTACGCAGGACGAGTGACATACAGTCAGACTACAGGCAGCTCAACTCTAACATTAACAGACTTGAGAGAAAGAGACTCAGGGGAGTATCAGCTTATGATCATTACAGAAACAGGAGAGAAACGTCCCGGATCATCAGCAGTCACTCTAACAGTTTCAGGTAATACAGCTAAGTTGTATCTATAAATTTTATTATACAAAGTATTTTCTGATTATTTATAATTGTATTTTCATTCAGGCCTGCAACTGACAATGACATCCAGTACAGGAACAGAGAGGGAACAAACACTGACCTGTAGTTCTTCTTGCAAACTGACTTCAAATGGTCAATTATTACAACTGGCACAAGAATGGACAAGATCAGAGGGTTCTGGGTGTGGATCCCAGTGATTCTGGCAGCTACTCCTGCTCTGTTAGCCCCCATGATCAAATCCATTCCAACACAGTGTGTGAGTATAAGAGCTGTTCATGACTAGCTGTTTATGAGCCAGTCAAATCAGAAGGTGATAATATTTGTCTTTTTCAGGTGTTGTTAAGAACTGTTGGAGTGTGACCTACCCAGTCAGAAGAGTGTGTGCTTTGGAGGGTTCATCAGTGGACTTTCCCTGCTCTTACTCATATCCCAGTGATACAAAAGTTAATAAAGTGTTGTGGTTTTATAATCGACCTGGCGTGAAGCCAACAGATCTGAGTGTAGAAGATCAGTTTGCTGCTCGAGTGACGTTTCTGGGGAATAAAGAGGGAAACTGCACTCTGAGAATGAGAAATTTGACAAAGAGTGACTCTGGAGAATATCGATTTCGATTCATCACTGATGTTAAAGGGAGGAATTTTTCTGGTAGCCCTCGAGTTATTTTGAGTGTTACGGGTACGTGTCCACACCCAGCTGTGTCACTATTTGTTTTTACTCTCTGATGCAGTCATATATAAAACATATATAAAACACCCAGATTATTTGAGCATCAGGACATGTGCAGTTAAAATAAGCACACATCCCCTACAGAAATTATACTACAGTGTGGAGTTTTCCTGTGGTTACTTACAGTATTTGCTTAATTTAATTCCAAAAATATTATGGCAGTAATTGTGGGTTAAATGTGCAGAAGTGTGTCTCTGTAAAGGATGTGTGCTTATTTACAAAAATGTGTAGGCTTTGAAAAAATTGTAGGTTTTGAACAGTTAGGAGCTGTAGTTTGAGCAGTTTGACTCACATCTGGATTTAAATGGCAGCGACTACAAAACCCAACAACTGTTTTCAGATTAAAAAGTTTTCTGACCAAAAGGAAAGGGTCTTAAATGCTTTGATCTCAGCTTCAGAGGCAGGGTGCCTGATATGTACAGTAGGTTGTAGTTATATTTGTAGGACTAAAACTTTATGGTATCTCTTTAAAAAAAATAATTTTCCTGAAAGTAATCAGTGGACCACTGTGCTTCCTGACTCTTTATGTGCTTTCTTAATATTCAAGATTGCCTCCCCCTACACTTCAGACCAGGACAAACTAAGAATTTCAAAATTTCTATGTATGTTCAGACCTTCAGGTGAAAGTGAGTCCCACCATTCCATCAGAGGGACAGTCAGTAACACTGACCTGCATCTCCACCTGCACTCTGTCCAACAACCTCATATACATCTGGT
>JBBPCY010071438.1:0-33181 GCA_037974405.1 Brachyalestes nurse
CATGTTGGCAAATCTCACACGCAACAGAAACTCTTATCACGTGATGCATCTTCTCGCGTTATGCACGTCGCAAATCATGTAATGCCACATTTTTTATCGGAACGGATTACGTCTTTTAGTCCTTCCCGATACCAATCCAGAATATCAGATCGCCGCATCTCTAATATTTAGTATCTACAAGGAACAAACAGTTTATCAGACATGTTTGCCGAACACTAGAATGAAAAGAAACCAGACATTAAAGCAATAGAACACTCATTAAATGCTTTTAACTTTAAGCCAAATTTAGCTTCCACGGCCTCAAAGATCAATAGGTGACCAGATAATTCAGAGAGTTGGTTATAGAATCTGTCAACTTGGGTTGTGAACGAGGATGGATGGAAATGAATGTTGTTTTATTACTAAAGATCCTTTTCATCTAGTACAATACAGGTACAGAATATTTAGACAGAAAATTCCCAGACCTCTACAGCAGGTTAACTCACCTTAACATTTAAGGAAAATTTGATATTTATGGTTGGATAGATATTTAAGATACATGTGTTCACATAGCAGCAGAAACAACAGAAGTATGTTATAACTCAAGTGATTTTTTTGGATGTTTGAGTTTTCACTCAAGAATCACACAGTTTTAAACAACATATTTTTGCTTTTACTCTGTGAAAGACATGTACTTCTGCTGCATGGCATTTTGCCTTTGCACTGTGGCTTTCAAACTGACTTGTGCTGACACCTAGTGTTAGGTCATAACACATACACAATAAATATACACACTCAACAGCAACACGGTTGTGTGTGATCCACTCTGTGCACCACACACACACACGCACACACTCTAACATGCCACTTTCATGGCTGTGTCACCACTTTGAGGTGAATGATCCACCATCTGAGTAATACCTGCCCACTGGTGGTCCTGTAGGGGTCCTAAATACCAAATTATGCAGAGAAACAGATGAACTACAGTCTGAAACTGTAAACTACGGAGTTTATGGTAAGTGGACCAGATGAAATGGACAAAGTGCGTGCGTGTTTGTATGCATTTTTCAAATTATGTAAAAAAAGGTTTCCATTTGCAATGTTTTACATTTAAGTAATGTGTAATTGCTGTCAATACAAAACCTTATACTGTATATCCAAAAAGTAACTTTTCAAAAGGAGTAAAAAACATACAGTTCTTTTTTGCTGATCCCCTCACTGTGAAAATGTCAAGCAATGTAAAAGGCTGATGGGCTTTTTAAATGATGTAAAAAAGTATTAAACAACAAAGATGGAGATGCAAGATTTTGTTCTGACAGCATGTGTATGTCCTGAGGTATTTTTAACTACATTTGTACTGATAAACCCCAAATAGTTGTTTTTGTTTTCAAAGTGAGACTCCCTTTTGTCTTGAGAGCAGCTATGATCTGTATCTGGACTTTAAATGTCACGTTCGGTAGCTCAGCAGGAGTGTGCAACGAGGATCAAGGTTGTTTTTCTGGCTTTCTCTGTAGAAGCACTCACCCACATGTTTAAAACTCATTTAAATGTTTTGCTCCTGCAATATCGTGGAAGGTGTCTTTGAACCCACACAGGAGCTACAATGAATGTCACATTTGTGGGTGTTGCTGGTGGTATGTCCTGTATCTAAAAATAAAACAGGTGTCGCAAGTGTTTCTGTGTTTTTGTATGAATGATGGTTTGAAATACCGAGGATACCCTAGTTAAACCAGAAAGATTGTACAGTGACATACCGTGTGACGCAAATAGTCATACAAATATCCTGCCCCTGTGGGAGAAACCTTCTAGCAATTGTCTCAGAGATTGCAAATAACAGACAATCCTGGCAAACATCCAGAACTCTTAGAACTACAGTTACTTCAGTACCTAGTGTTATATTTCATTTTGTTCATTCCTACTGACTGGCAGATGAGGGATACCAAGAAAGTCATGAGGAGTGTCAGCAGTGTTTCTTAATACTGCTAGGGACCCACTGCCCTATGTTGTCTCAACTGTTCTTGTCAAAAATTCACATAATCGGGAAATTGTCAGTTGTTCATGAACTAGATCAGTTATGTTGGGGCAGGGAAAAGTCAAAGGTAATTGTAAATAGAAGTGGGTTCTCAGAAGCAGAATTGAGAGACTTAAGTGAAATGGAATTCTGTTGTTTATCCTTGATGTGACATTTGGGTCTTTTGATGTCATTTATGACCATATGACCATTCTTTAGTATCCCCTAGAATTAAACAGGGGGTTTCTTAAGCACTGATGTACATCCCTCTGCATAAGAGCGTCTGCTAAATGCCGTAAACGTAAACATAAACGTTAATGTAAAGATAAATGTATCATTACTGGGCCTTTAAGACTGGTAGGTCAATTTGTTGAGATTGTTTTAATTGCCTATATTGGATTGAGCAACATCCAAAAAGCAGTTCAGGCTGAAACAACCCTTATAACTTCAGTATGAGTGGGCGTGGCCCATTTATTAATTCATTTTCTGTAAAGACTTAATCCTTACCAGGGTCGCAGGTACCCATTTGAACCCCCATCACTGGAGTTGTGAGGCAACAGTGCTACCCATTGTGCCACTGTGGGGGCTCCTGAATAAGCAATTATATGTAAATAGGTTTAATCTATGTTACATGTGGACTGAGGAGTGTATGATATCTGCTGAAACTTTAATCAAACTTTACAAACTTTTTTTAAATAATTGAGGCAAGTTCAACTTTCCATCTTTTGGACTCTTTAATAGACTAAGCTCAAAATTCATCCACAAGCCAAACACATGTCTGTGTTTTTCCTGTTTGCAGACTGTGGAGCTTAATGTTCTATTCTGGCACATAATGCCGGACTAAATACATTCAGCCTAGTCATCATTCTGGAGACTTTGTGGACACACATACAGTACATCTGCATAACTCTGATTGCAAATGGATTTACATCTTTATCAAGCCTTTAAATGTCAACAGATGAGCTTTGAATGAGGGACTCTCAGTGCTGTTCAAACAAAACACTCCTTTCCTTCCCCACACAGAAGCCACTGAGTGTGCATTATCAGGAGGGCTTTCAAATCCGTGTGGTTAAAATCTCTTCATGCGAATGTATTTATTAATTAGATATATAATACAACATACTGAGCCTATCTGCTGCACTTACTTTTATCTGGTCGTCAAGGTAATATTGATTATAAAGTAATTTCTGACCCAGACACACTATTATTCACTTTGGAACGAAAGTGACTGGAACATTTTCTTCATTTAAAGGACACTTATTATAAACATCGGAATTGTCCTGATATTTTGGAATAAATTAAAGTCTTTAGTGTGAACATTAAGTTTCAAAACCCATTCATGCTCCAGTTCATAATGTCAGTATATGTAAATTAAGCTGTAAATAGTCCATTTTGAATGCATTGTTTTGATGATGTCATGTATATTGACCACATTTACATACATCTGCCTATTCATTGACCCAGAGCACATCTCCATTTCTTTCTGAGTTCCTGTTCCCTGTGTGTGAATGTATCTTCTATACTGTGTTATTGAGTTAACTTCCATCATTTTCTAAAGGGTTAATTTATAGCAAATATATAGAGGTGAGCTTTGGGAATGTGCTCTTCCTCTCTAAAGAAAACAGTGGCCATCACCACAAAGACATTTTAACTTTGTTGAGATCTTTTTAAGAAGAATATTTAAAAGCACTTTAGCACTTTTTAGGAAACAAATGTTCACCTAAATGTGATAATAACATGCCTCTCACAGTGGTCATTTGTATTTATTACCTGAGTTTAGTCTCTATATTTGAGTTTATTCAGAAGCAGATAACTCTTTTTAAGGATAGTTGAAGACAGACTAAGTGAATTATCTGAGGCTTCAAAGAGCTCTGATGATGTGCTTTTTGAAGCAGAAGAGCAGGAGAAGCCAGATCAAGTCAAACTGGTCATCATCCGCTTTGGGCCACGACCCAAGTGTTCACCTTGACTTTGTGTTCTGTACAATAATTTTAAGCTATTTACATATTTTAAATATTAACATACCATTTACATATTTTACACATTTACATCACAACCATTTATATGGATCATAAAATGAATCATAATCATTGTATGACCCACAGGGCAAATTAGGCCTGTTTTCTCAAGATTTAACCCCACATTGAAATATCCTCCTATGAGGCAACGATGTCCTACAATGACAAAACTGGACCCTGATGTATTGATGAAATGGTGTATAAAGACAGTTTGGTGTTTAATATGTACTGTGTCCTAATGTCCACTGCAGTACACAACACACATTTTATTTAACGAAAATATACTTAAAAACACCACCAGCAGCAAAAACAACAAAAATGTATTTCTGCATGTTCATATGCTTCTAAATCTGGAAATGTAAGAAAGGGCTAATTTGAAGATTTTACTTTTTCCTGGAGGTTGTTGTTATACTGTCCTGATATTTTTCTTTTCAAAAATCCATCTATTCAGACTCAATTTGAATACTCAGTGCAGAAGACTCAGTGTTTGTTTTTTTAACAAAAGAAAATACAAGGCATCCTATCAGAGCAGATGTCATTTACATATACGAGTACTAACAAAAACAGTCTGTTTCATGTTAAAAAAAATAAAAAGAGCTTGGGAAATGGCCATGGACACTAATGTTTAAGTGTTAATAATATATTACATAAGACCACGCGGATAAATGGAATAAATGAATGGGGACCCTTTAAGCCCCTGAGACAGAGTGGAGGAAAGATTTCCAGGTAGCTGTTCTTGGAGGCTGTGCATCTGAACTGTGACAGTCAGTTTTGCTGAGAGAGTCTCAGGTTTCCGTTTCTGCAGAAGCCGCGTCTCTCTCTCTCTCTCTCTCTCTCTCTCTCTCTCTCACCCACCGCTTCCGTCATTTCTCGCGGCGCGTCACGAGGCTGAACTCTCCGCAGCGCAGAGGCAGCGCCAAAGTTTGCGTCGGCGGAGCAGGATGGCGCAGTCCGGCTGCGTGTGTCCGAACTGCTGGGTGTGAGGAGGGACGTGCCCCGGGTCCGGGGGGTGAGAGTTGGAGCGATGCGTCTGTGAGTCGTGTTGGGCTGTATAGAGGTGAGTTGTGCTACCTGCTGACGGAAATACAGCTCATTCACGCCCTCAAACTTTTAAACTGTAATTTGATGTTACTTAGGGGTCCACTTGTATACGGGGGCTTCCTCCTTCATGCCGCGGGTGGCGCACCGACAGAAGGAGTTTTACGCGTCACTTCAGGTCCACACGGACGGGGGTTTGCGAGAGGGGCAGCTCGTCTGAACTTGTAGATCGTTTGCCCCCAGGCCACCCTGAAGCTCAGGACCCAGGACAGAATGTCCTTCTTCCATTGTGGGGCAGCAGGACGTTCTCGGCTCCAGGTCTGATGGATATCACTGTCTTTTCCCCAGGTGTTTATTTGGTTCACAGCCATGGAGAGCCCGTCTTCGGCTGGTAGACGACAGGCTTGGGCGCACAGCAGCCGCCGCTGGAACCCCCTAGCGGACACGGAGCCATACAGCACCAGCCCAACTCGTACCCCACCACTACCCCACCACCAACTCTCCTTACAAGACGAGGTCTTTACGGAAGGTAGGTGGCACATAAGATGGATAAGATGGGTTCTTGAATTGTCATGGGGGAATGAGTAATTCCATTCCTAGACAAAAGAATCCTGTTTTTCATGCCATACCTAAAAAGTCTAAACTGCTCCTGCCATCCTGTTTCTATCCAAAATTATGGGTTTAGATGGGGTGGGAACTGTTACTCCCTGTGTGGGAACTGTCCTCTTGGCAAGGCATTAAGGCCCCAGGCAACAGGGTGGGATGTAAGTTGGTGAAATTACATTTTATACTTGTCATTTCAAAAGAGCCAATTTACTTAATTACAGTGGGTGGGTATAGATTACAAGCCACACAATGACAAGGTAAATACATACGGAATAAAGAAATGCATTTAACACCTGAGAAGCTGGATTCCAGAAGCTTGGCTGCGGTCCAGGTGGGCTGCCTTTCTAAGCCGTTACGTCATCGAGGGTCGTTCCAATCGGAAAGACCCTTAGAATCCAGGCAGCTCACATTCCGGCTGTTTCGAAGGTGGTACCAATGTGTCCTTCACAGTCTGGTGTGGTTCATGATGCCTTGTTCAGAAAGTTCAAGACTTTTCAGTGGATGAAATCAACTATTACAGGCTCTTCAAAAAGGGCAGTAAATGCACTGTAAAATGGACAGTATGTGATTTCTTTAGGTATGTATCAGTCTGTAAGGGTGACTGAGTGGTTTGTGGGATAGCCTGTAACTACAACCAAATGAAGGTTTTGCCTGTCAAATTACATCATTGATGTCAATGTTTTGCTTGCCAGCATACTGCCATTTACATCAGCTGTATTTTCTCTATCAAATTTCACACCAGTTCCTTTCTGATAATGTGACAAAAGTGGGCTTAATAGAGCTGAGCTTAATAGATTTGGCCTTGGTAACCTTGCCATGTTGTGCTATGTAATGAATCCTTCATAGGATGGTGCTACCAGGTAGCCACCTGTCTTTGGTTTCAGCTCAGCTTTTGGAACGTTGTGAAAATCTTGCAGGTGCACACAGACACTTCCGCTATGATGGGTCCTAGCCTGTATGACAGTGAATGTTGGGTGAGAGACGGCTGAGTCTGCACCAAAATGAGAAATACACACACTATGGCAGGGGATTACCAATATAATCTGCAAAGGGCTGCAGGTGTTTCTTCCACTCAAGCAGAGCTGATTCCACTCTTTTCATCAGTCGCCTCAATCGTCGCACAATTTGAACTTGTATAAGGTGTGCTCCTGCTTAGCTAGACTCAGAAATGTACATCTACTCACACCCAGCATCAAAGAGAAATGTTTCTTGCTGTAGAATTATTACCATATAGGACCAGACTGGACAGCTAAACAACTTCTATATGTTTTTGTCCATATTATGCAACTGTAGAATAGCAGGGAAATGCAGGAATGTACAGGGCAAGGCAGGGACACTGCAGATCCAAGATTAGAATCCACCAAATTAAAACAATAAAGTGTCAGCAAAGTAAATAAACTCACCATCTGTGAGGCTTGGAAGAAGTGGCATAAAGTTAGTGCGAATTGGAAATCAAAATGGATTCTCCCCTCCATGTCGTATGAGATTACCTGAATACTTTGAATACCTGAATATTTAATCTTTACATTGGTGTTGTTTTCTGAAGATTATTTTTTTTTTCTAAGCCACAAAATCTGTAGACGAAACTGCAACACATTTTGTCAACAGACGCCTTTAAAAATAGCTCCAAATAACTGCACTGCGTCTCAGGAAGCCACTAAAGCTAAATTTTTCAGATGACAAGAAAAATGCTCAGTGCCTGATAGGAGGTTGGTATGACACGTTTGATGATTATCTTACACATGAAAGTGTGGTGATACCTGTCCAAGAACCTGTTTGTTGGATGAGTTCTGGCAGTGGATGAGTAGGGGCACATAGTTTTGCTGCCGGTGCTAACCCAAATCCTGATGGTGACAAAACAGTAATTCAGATTGGTTACATCCTTAATGGATCAATAAACCCAGGCATCTTTAACGTGGGCAAAAACATTACATTTTGTGCGATATTTTGTCTTAATTATTTGAAAGATGAAATGTGTTTACTACGGTCAGGAAAATAAACTACCAAGCAGAAAAAGTCATTTTTGATTTCAGCATGACCCATGACAGTGATTGTGTAATATACATAGGCCTGTTCATTGTATTGTATGCTGTTCAGGCTTCTTTTTTTGGCAGTAGAACTGGCTGGAATCAACTTTCCTCTCGTGGAATGTGAGGATATTTTAAATGCAGGTCCAGAGACCTTTCACTGAACCACTGAATGTTAATTGCAGAGTCTACCTCAGGTAGATGGTGAAAAACAGAATCAACCTTGTCCTTCTGATTCTAACGTTTTACAAGCTATGTTAAGTGGAGGGAATGTCTGAGTGATAATGCCAGGGCAATACTAAACCAAAGGTTTGGCATTAATGTTGTCAGTCAACATATTTTAACCCAGAGATGTTTTGAACCTGTCAGATTTCCAGATTAGTGGAATCCAGGAAATACAGACCTGGCGGAGTTAGACTTTGTGCCATCCAGCATTTTTCTCTGTACTGTATGTACATCAGTAATGACTTGTACCCTGCGGAGAATTATCACTCATCACTGCTGCTGGTAACCATGAGGAACTTATTTGCTCAATTTAGTGTGACTAAGGATACATATTACAAATCCATCACATATTGACTTACCTTATATCCGTCATGCGGTTTCCTTGGAGGCAGCTTCCTGGATGTTGAAAGTAGGGGTGTATTCAACATCTTAGTTACTAGGAGCTAAGAGATACCATTGCTGTATGTATCCAAGATGCACTTCATGGTCGGGCACTGTAAAAATGTAACCCATGCTATCAGACTATTTTGTAATAATTATTTTAAGCAAATATTTCCTTGTGTTTGCAGGTGTGGAGTTTTCTACTGCTTGTTATTTTTCTAATAAGATAAACAGGTGGCTGCTGTTGAGAGCAGCTGGCTAATAATAGTATTATTTGAATTGCTGCCATCTGTATCTATCTCAAATATTTGTTACTGTGTTAGTACGTCAGTTTGAACAGATTGTGAGCAGTAAAATGAAGAATGGAAAATGTGGTAGGTGCTATAACAGATAAAAAAAATAAGCACAACTTTCTACCCCCCCCACACACACACACACACACATGAACATGCATAAACATACAGAGTGCTAACACTTCAATGCATTTTCCACAGGATGCTCTACAGGAAAGATTGAGACCTGGCTCCAAGGCTGCGGGTAAGTGTGTTTGTGTATGCGTGTGCATGACATCCTATATATGTATATACCACTATGTATTTGTGTGTGTGTGTGTGTGTGTATGCATATATATACATGTGTCACATACAATTCATTATATATAAGATTTGTGCGAGTGTAATATATACACACATACAAACATACACCACACACATACGTTTGAAGAGGATTAAGAAAGAAATCAGCAGTGGTGTAGAAAAGCTTTCAGTATAATATTATTAAAGCAAATCGTTTATTCAGGAAAGTTCTATTTCCAAACATCCTTCTGTTTTTTCTATACAGCCATAGGAAGGTAGTGTAGTGAAGTTGTGTTCTAGTGCGGTTTGATGTCACAGTTTTTTTTTCATTAACAGTTCCTGGGGGTGTTATTGCTGGTCTGAGTAGTGCTGTTTCACACAGTTGTGGGAAAGCGTGTTTCTCTGAGGCATTGCTAAATTTCTCACGCTCTCCATCATCTTACTTATGTCAATCATGCACACAGAATAAAACGCTGGCCCAACATTGTTTTTTGCAAATGTTACAGCTTCAATGAAAGACTGTATTGTGATTCATCTACAGTCCGGAGGGGTTCATGCGCCAGTGTGTATTTTTATCAGAGTATCTTGCTGCATGCCTGCAGTTCGCCCACGGACCACAGTGATTCAGATGTGATAAAAAGTGACTGCTGTGTTTTCACTCTCATTGTTTTCTTCACTCTTGTGTGTTTTTGTGCATCTTCAGCAACGAAGCCAGTCCTGAGAACCACAGTCACCTCACTGTAGGTAAGTTAACCCACCATTTTTGTATGTGGTCAGTTTGACCCCATTCAGCATGTAATGTTTCTAAAGAAATAGATTACATCATTTTTTGTCTAATATTTTGTGACTTTTTCTAATTTAATGGGAGCAACCGAGTAAATGCAAAATGAACATGATGATGCGTCTTTTTGTACATGTCAGTGTTCTTCGGGGGTCAGTTTGAACCCAGGCTGTTTTAGCATATATCATATATCAAAGAAATATCAATATTTGACATACATTCGTTTGTTTTGGATGATATTAAGGTCGTTTTAATATGCAATTTTATAATTTTCTATTCTAGAGCCATAACCTAGCAAAGTCACACCTGTAGAAGTGTGAGACCCACTGATATTTCACCTGCCATTGCTATTTCAAGCACTTTGGGGGCACTACATATATGCTTTATACAAAGCACTATTTAGATCAGTAAAAAAAGTCAGTAAAAAAAAAAAGTTCCTGACACATAAAGTACGTGACACTTGGGTAACAATTTTAATTTAAACCATTGTCTGGAGTTTTAAATTGCTGGGGTCAAATAGACCGTAAGTGTAAAGAATGTTACTAAATTTAAACATAACAAGGTTATAGGTTGACATTTGTCTGGACACAGCACTGTCAAGTTTAAGGCTGTATGATGTGGACAAAATACTAGCTACGCGTTCATATTGCTAATATCTTGGTGATATTGTAAGACTACAGTATGCTAAGATTTTTTATAATTAGGGTTGTCCTTGTTGATTATATTGTTAAATTCTAGATTATTTTGACAATTAATTGAGGCAGCATGGGCGTCTGTTAGCTGTTAGCATCTGATGTAACAGAATGGACAGTCAAAGTGTGTTACTCTGTGCAGCGATGTTGCATTAGCAGCCGTTTGAAAAGTTGTAGTGGTGACGCTCCTTGTGACTTGGAGGACTTTCCCCTCCAGTGTTGGTGGTACTGTGTGATGGGGAAGTCCTAGCTAGTGGGTGGAAATAAACATGATTAAATTGGGCAGAAAACTGAGGAAAAAAGATACAAATTATGATGAAATACTAAAATAACATGACAAAAACAAGAACTTGGCCAATAAGAACTTTCTCAAGTATTGCTAAACAAGTATGTACTTCTTGAACTTACTATCATCACTGACATCTTTCGGACCAGCATATCCGACCAATTATTTCTAGTGCTGTCAAGAGCTAGTGCTAATAGCCGATATTTATCACTCTAATTGTGATTAAATGAGGGTGTATATTTTATTAATCAGTTTTAGGTTAAATAGTCAGTTATAATTGATCAAATGTGGCAGTCCTAGTCCTGGTATTTCCTGATTGTGGCACATTTTAAAAGTGTACAAAAACTATGAATGCAAATAATTTTGATGCAACATTTCTCTAAATATCATTAATCACATATCACTAAATCAAATTAACCATACCTAATTATGCACTCTTTGTAATGAAACAGCAGTAGGTCAATAAGTT
The DNA here is from genome assembly GCA_037974405.1 of Brachyalestes nurse. Classification (NCBI taxonomy): domain Eukaryota; kingdom Metazoa; phylum Chordata; class Actinopteri; order Characiformes; family Alestidae; genus Brachyalestes; species Brachyalestes nurse. The sequence goes on from JBBPCY010071438.1 coordinate 11,089, forward strand.
CTGATATTCATGAGGTGCTCAGAAAGTGTGACATATTGCCTATTATAACAATAAATATTGTCATAACCATTAGCTGTGCTACTTTTTATTTACTTAACTGTAAGTTACTTATCCATAGATTTATACTCAGCATTTGAGTACATAGCATAGTACATTTCATATAGAGTATTTTCTGCAGAGTTTTTATTCAATTGATTTAGACTTTGTACTGTATTTTACATTGTTCTGGTCTTTGTGTCTCTGTGTGTCTGTGCAGTCGTAACATGGACAGTTTGCCCCTGGATCAGTAATGTTTTCTGATTCTGAAATGTGATATGCTTTTTTAACAATTTATTGACAATGCACTGGTGAATCAATGAGATAACATGGTCTGGATCTATAATTAGTCAAGATGCTACACAGTGATAATGCTGTGATTGGTTACCTGGATCATTTGCATGTTGCAGTCTTCTGTGGCATTTGTGCTACAGTGGCTAATGTTGAGATAATGATTAACAAAAGATAATTCTACAGCAGTAATTGAACTGTATTTCAGCTTTAGCAGCAAAGCTTTGAGCTTAGACCTACATGGAGCTGTTTAAAGTACTTTTGCATGGGCAGTGTTTTTTTTGAGTATGTGATATTCATAGCTCTGCATATATAGCATGTTTGCCCTCTTCTCATTCAGCTGATCCATGCTTTGTAGAATCTCTGGTAAAGACGGCCAGCAGTTTTGAAGATGACCTTAGCCTTGGAGCTGAAGGTAGGTAAAAAAAAAAAGTCAGTACCATAGCAACTGCTGACAATTTTCATTTGCATGAGTCATTTAGATGGGAAAGTGGTTTGGTATGTTTTCATACATGGAGGCAATGTTGTGTCCCACATATGTGACATGAGGAAGTGCAGGCCTTTTTATTTCCTCATAACACTGTCTTTGAATTCCATAGAATAACACCATTGCTGTGGCCTTTCTTTGACCAAAACGTTCTGGCTGCTTGCTGTAGCTGATCCGTTCATTTCTGTCAGGGTTGCGTCACGGAATGCACTCAAAACAATGGCCTGATTGTGACATCAAAAGCAACACTTCTTCCTCATGACAAGGAGTGACATCCTTGTACTTGTCAGTGAGTCTCTGTCAGTGGCTGAGTGATAGCGGCGATTATACACAAAGCAATAGCCTGTGACTGGACTGGGTTCAGCTCCTACTCAGGACTTAACAGCACATCCAGCCCAGATGTCAATCAGGCAGTCCAAACAAATACTTGCCCCAGCAGATGCATATGGTGGCAGCGGAGCATGCAGATGCACTCACAACACGATGTGAATGAATGATTTTATCAGCTAAAGAATTTGCCCGGAAAAGTCCTACCAATGTTTTGCGGACACCAAGTTTCTCCTTGTTCCTTTTCAGTTAAGTAAAGGAAAAATACGTGTTTAGAAACACTCATGTCTTACTGGTTATTAAGAATGGGGTTTAGCTAAATAATCATTTTGCAGTTTCCCATCCATTTTTCCATTGTTAAAAGCACATATTGAAACTATTTGGGTCAAAAGGTGGTTTAAGCACCTGAAATGATGTTTTCCAAGGTCCTACTGCTCTGGAATAAAATTATAGACCACTGCAATTTATTTTAAACCAGCATCTCTATGAGTATGAAAACCATTCCATACCAGTGTCTGTTAAATTCCTATACAAGCACCTTGTTCTGCTTTATGAGGGACTGATTAGTGATCACCTGAATCACATCTTATTTAATGAGGAAAAGTAAAAAACACTGCTGTAATCAACACTGTCCTCTCACTATGAGACCAGTTGGATGGTAAAATGTTACTAGAAGTACGTCAAAGGTAATTATTGACATTTTGTTTGAAATGAGTAATTATTGCCATTTTGTTTCCTTTAAAATTAAGCTTTAAACATTTTTTTAGTAAAAATTTTATTTTTTTAAATCTAAGGCAAAGCCGTTCAGTTCTATACTTGCACCTATTAAAGATAAAACCTGAGAAACATTTTTGCAGTGGTCACTTATTTTTTTCTGGAACTGTATATACGTACATATATGTATACATACTTATGTGTTACTTGTATGTTACCCAGCAAAGAAAACCTCAGTTTGGAAATCTATTTGTCTCCAGTTCTTGTGGCATCAAGTGCAGGAATTGGATGTAATGACTGTGTAGAAATAAAGGATGTAATTTGTGCAGAAATGAACACCTTCTAACATGCCCTATCATTCGTTTGTAGCCACAGTACTAGATGCTGAATCACACGATGAAGAGTTTGGGTAAGGAATTTGCTTCCTGATCTACTTAATTATTTAGAAATAATGTTGAAGCCAAAATACATTTCTAGAAATATTTCAAATCTCTGACTTATGTCCCTGCAGGCACTGCCCATTGCTTCTGCCTCCTCCCAAATCGCGTAAAGACTTCCACACAAGGTTACAAACCGTTTTTTCTTCTCGTCTCACCAGCTGTTACACTTCTGGCTTTTAATCCCAGTCGCTTATTGCACATTTTCTGAAACACCATGTGTTTGTGTATCTGTAGCACTCCTCAGCAACGGCTCGGCCTGCCATTGTGTAACATGGGTCATCTTTGGTTTTATATTTGGTTTGATTACATTAATGTTAATACTAATAAGTTAATACTGCTGATAAAAAGCACCTTATTAGTTTAAAGTGTTTGCAAACCAAAGGCTATTGCTTTTTTGTTCATATAGCAGTACTTTAAAAATGAAAGTGCACAATACACTACTTTTGAATTAATTATTTCATTTAGCGTATAACAGATTAACTAAAAAAACAAAATTAACACGTTTGTTTAGATCATGTTTAAACTGGAATAAATTCACACCAAAAAACAATGCATGAAAAAAGGTGACTTTAACCCGGTCCGGTGTTCTGCAGAAACATGCTCCCCATGGAGATGTGCTACTGCGGCCTTATACGCACGTGCAGTTCCACAGTCTTGGGATTCAGAGCCACAAACATAAATCTGTGCTACTTTGGGACACTACAGGGTGGCATGAATCAACAGAACACCCTGCTTTTCTCAGCGTTAGAACCTGACTGTATAAACTGGCTCTATGCACCTCTAAAGATCTCTCTATCTATTTAGGCTCCTCTCATTTAAATAAAAATATTTTTCTCAGATTATTAGTGCTAAACTGACTGTATAAACTCTATAAGCTTCAAGATAGCACTTTTCCACAGGGTAGCATGAATCGATAGACTGCAATGATAGAACTAAGTCCATCTGTAAGGTGCAATGTACACACAAGCATGGGTGTTCTGATTAATTATACTGCCTTGTTGAAAAATGCTACCGTAGCACAAATGGACAGCAGAGTCTATTGAATGCTGTCGAAAAATGCTACAGTTCAGTTTATAGTCAGTTTATAACATTGATAATGATGAGAAATAGGTAAATACATGCATAATCTGATAAAAATAGTTTTGAAATACAATATATTTTTATTATTTAACTATTTCTCTGTAGCACTATGGTAGCATTTTTCAAAAAGGGAGTATAATTCATCAGAACACCCGTGCTTGTATGTACATTGCACCTTATAGATGGACTTAGTTCTATAATTGTTCTTGCTGAAGCATTTTTTCCCTCAGCATATTAGGTCATATTTTTGGTTGCTGTTACCATTACTGCACATGAACAGTTATTAAATAAGAGACGCTGAATTAACTTTATTAAACAAAAGAGACATCATATTGTCACGTCGGGGTCTACGGCAACGAAGCTGGAGGCACACAGACAAGTTTCCATCTTGCTCTCTTTGTTTATTTCTTTAAACATAAATGAAAATGGCTCGAGGGCCTAATACGTTTTCTAAGATACACAATTTCTCTAAACCACCCCAGACCAAATGTGTATGTGAACCCGCAAACATCAACTGAAACAAAACACATTAAACACAAAACACAAAACCCATAAGAACCAATATCAAACACAAGCACCTAACCTAAACTAAACACACCTGAACCTGATTATTAATCCCAAGATCCCAACAGAAAAGTGACAACCCCAAACGTGAATACACCCAAAACTCAACGTAACGCATATGCCAAAATTCATTACAATTTTAAAATACTTTTACAGCAAAAATGTGGCGATTAATTTGATGAGTTAATCAGAGAGCTTGTAATTAATTAGATTTTTTTTTATCGCATGACACCCCTAACATACGTGTGTGTATGTGTTTACTTATTTATTGTTTCTCTTGGCAGGTATATGGTGGACGCTGCTGACCGGGATAAGATTGAACCCTCCAGAAACGAACTGCACAACCTGTTAGACAAACCGCAGCTTCAAGGCATTCCTGTATGTAGAGTTTCTTTTTAAAAAAACTCTTAATGCCAGTTTCCAAGTGCAGTTATACACAAAAGCATTAAACTGTCACTGAGACTAACATCTGAAGAGCTAAAAACCTTTTAAACCTTCAGAACCTGAATTACCTTGTTATGAGGCTTTTGAAAATGATTAGCTTTTTAGTGTCCGTTCAAAAATCCACAAAGTTCTGCCAGTGTTGGTTTAGAGGGGCTTTAAATAAAGGCATGTTCCTATAACTCCTCTGACAGATTGTTGTTATTATTTCTGCTTAAAGAGCTGTTGTTCTGTTCTCTTTTGTTCTGTTGATTATTTTTAGGTTCTTGTCTTGGGCAACAAGAGAGACCTGGCCAACGCGCTGGATGAGAAACAGCTTATTGAGAAAATGTGAGGTTCTATTTCTTCTAACTATGTTTCGGTGGATCGGAGTGTTCTAGCAAGCATAAATAATATAAAGCCTTGAAACTTGTCAAGTGTCTTTTTAAAGTACCCATACACTACAGTTTTATCAGATTTTATTTATTTTTTCCACTTGGTGAGGTTTGTGGGTTCATGTACCAGTTAGATGGGTACGGTTACGTTTATCCCTTAGAATTAAATTGTCTGTTCATTTACACGGGTGGCTGTGCCTTTAAGGCAGATATAAATGGGCTTTGTTCTGATTGGCTGCCTGTTATTGTGCTTCATTCAGAAAGCAGTCCAGACTCTGAAAAACTTTTGCGTAAATGGGTGGCTAGCCTGCTGTAGGCTGAATGGGTGGATACATGTAAATGTGGTGTTTTTTGTGACATCATAATTCAAAATAGGTCATTTTACAGCTTTATATCTTTTAATGGAAATGTGTATATATAGACTGAGAATTTAACAGGTCATGTCAATTTATTAAAAAGCACATTTGAAAACAGTAATGTTCACAGACTGCGTGTTACAGTTTTATTTTTAAACTAGATGCATTTCTGTGAGGAAACCAGTGTTTGGAGACACCTAAAAGTTTGTGTAAAAAATATATTTTTTTTTTACCGTGGATTCCAACCAGGGGCATTATCTCGCTGGCTCTTACTGAGCCATTAACGGTTTCAGTAAGGTTTGCTGAACGCATAGCCGCAGTCCTGGGCTAATTATTTTTAGTTAAACCAACACAAACAGTGGCACACATCTTTTTTTTATAATTGCCCTGAGCTTTTGTGTCTTGGAGTGCGTTGTGTGTTTTGCTCCGCGTCCACGTCACAGACTCTCTCTCTAACGCACATTTTAAATGTGACTCAACTGTCCGCTCTCTCTTCCCGTATATTACACAGGCAACTTTGCCAAAAAAAATCAGTTTTTGAAATGATCAACCGATCAAAAATCTGAATTCACACTCGGACGATAAGTGGTGGCAAAAACAGAAAAACGAATTATGAAAAACAATAGTCTGATTGCTTCTGCAGTCACACTACAAATAAAGGAAAATGTCTTTTTCCAGTTTTATGGGCTCTTTAAAGGAGACTTCTTCACAACACTGCATTGTCTTTTCCAACTCACGTACACCTTACTTATCTTTCCTGTCCTCTAAGAACCTGGAATTTAAAGTCAGCTGTCTTCCAAAGAACACAGAGAACTAGATTGAGCTGGAAAATCGAATTTGTCTTCTTTAATATAACACGAGTCATATGACACTCGCAATATGCCACAGTATAACTGCAGTATAATATTTTGTCCATAACGTGCAGCTGTCACCACAGCCCGAACGCCCCCCAAGAGTCAGGCAGCCAGATAGATTTATATTTGTGGAGAAGTCTCAAGAGTGTAATCTTGTGTTGATATGATATAAGGACTTCAGAGGGGAAGTATTGACGAAGTTGAGGAAGAATAAGAACGTTCCATATTACATGCATTTATGCGTAAACCGTGGTCATATGATCAGTATAATAGGATTCTTTGTCTTGGCAGTAATGAAACAGTCGTGACATGTTGCTCATATTGTGGCTCTCTCTCGTTTTGCCAGCCATTGTTGCTACAGTGAAGACAAACAAGTATTCAGACACTTTGGCAAAAAGGATGTATTCATAAGCATAAACAGTTTAAACTGGAATTAATAGAGGATGTCTTTACCTTAATGCAGCAATACTGTCTTAATTTCCCCAAGATTACAAGAAGGGTGTCTCTAATGGAGTCGCATTTTCAGGATCCTCCAAAAGCTTTTAAGTCAGGGTTTTAAGTCAGGAGATGGGACTTCCTTGTTTTTTTTTTGTAGCTAACTGAGTCATTTTGGCTGTAAATTTGGGGTTGTTGTCCTGTTGAATTATCCTTCTTCTTTCCTTTCTTTATAGATGAGGTGCATTTCTCCATTAATTGTTTTTTTTCCTTTGGTGATGTGTAATTATTCACTACTGACTAGATAAGCAGCCCCACATATTGATGCTCCCACCTTCGTGCTTCATTGTGCATATAGGATCATATGCAAAGCCCTTCTTTTTCCAAACGTGGTGTAAGCAGTGCGTTTGATTGCTTATGGCCCTCTGTGTAACTGCTGTCCGTGCGTCTTTCAGGTTGTCCTCAGGTTATCATTACCCTCAGAAAATCAATTTCAAGTCTTTGCTGGGGATTCGTAGATGTTGGGTGAACTCATCCCAGCAAATGGTTGTGTCTTTGACACAAGGAGCAATTTGAATGGGGTTTTCTTTTATTTTTATATTAATGTGTGAAACCTGATGTGAACACTTTTTACCCATGATTTCATTTTCAGACATGCATCATATGGACAAAAGTATTGGGACACCTGACCCTTACACCAACAGGGAGTTTAATGACATTACATTCGAATACACAGACTTTAATATGGAGTTGGTCCCCCCTTTTGCAGCTGTAACAGTTTACAGGCTTCTTGAAAGGCTTTCCACGCATCTTGGATGGCTTTCTGTGTTTCTGTAGGAATTTGTGCCCATTCATTCTGTAGAACATTGGAGGTCGGGCACTGATGTTGGACGAGAAGGTCTGGCTCTCAGTTTCCGTTCCAGTTCATCCCAAATGTGTTGGATTGAGTTGAGCTAGGGACTCTGTGTCGGCCAGTCAAGCTCTTCCACACCGAACTCATCCAACCACGTCTTTATCTTTTATATGTTAAAAAAAATTGTGTGTGTATATTTGAAGCAGAGATCTGCACTGGAAGGATATGAAGGAGTAAAAGTGTTTCCCCTGGCTGTACTCCGGTCTTGCCCATTTTCTCCACAAGCTTACTGAGGTTCTTTCTAAAGAGCAAAGTTTATTTGTGCTTCTATTTCAGTCACAAGCCTTGGACGGTTGATAGAATACCATTGCCAGACCTTGCAATGCAATTAATTTGAACAGGGAAAGTCTTGCGCACGACGTCATTAAGACAAATGATCACGGGTATTTTCTTGTTTGCTTGCAGGAACTTGGCGGCGATTCAGGATAGAGAAATCTGCTGCTACTCTGTCTCATGTAAAGAGAAGGACAATATAGGTGAGTCTGATGAACAGGACTTTGATGCCCTGCATCTGATGGTGGTGATTCAGCTGCATCAACTTTCTAATAAATGAATTATAATTTCCTTTAATCATATTTTTAATATTTCTGACTAAAAATTTGTAGCATGGTCACTCCTAATTGCATCAGAAATCAAGTAATCTATTATAATCTCTTATGAATGTATGATGGTGTTTTTGACAAAAAATAAAATTTGTAGGACTGTCCCTGTTGATTATTTCAGTATTCAGGTAACCTATTATAAGCTAGTGTTTGCTTATCTTTTAGTAGCTATTATTTTGATGATAAAATTATATAAATTCAAGTTATTAGAGCACACCTTTTAATTTATATGTGTGAAATTTGTAACTACAAAAATATGTACATTCGTAAGACCCTGCTGGTGATTCAAGCATTAATAGCTCCCTCTTGTGGTCAGCATTCAGACTGCTGAACAGGACTTTATGATAACATGAGGATGCCTCGTAGTACAAATAGTACATTTTTTTAGTGTTTTTAAAACATTATTCTGGTTGCCAAAGTAATGAAAGCATAGTTTTACATATAATTTTGACATACTTGATTTTAAAAGACTGCAGTGCTGCTATAAGTCAAAGTGTCATCTCAGCTACATACATGTATACAGTGAGATGAGATGGCGTGACTCCAGATTTTACAGGGTATAAAAAGGAGACACAGAATACACATATGGGACAGAGAGATTCCACAGGTGTTTCCTTCCAACTGCAATTTTCCTGGTGCATTTCTACTGTTATTATCAATGCCTGTCACTCGTGTGTGTGTGTGTGTGTGTGTGTGTGTCTATATAGTGTTCTTATATTTACTTATATATCCACTCTGTGTGTGTGTGTATATATATATTTTAAATTCTTAATACATTACCCTGAAGGAAAATGTAAAGGTAAACCCGTATTTGTACAGTTTACACTGAACTCCTGCAGTGCTAGAACGTAAAATACTGATGTTACCCCTGCGTAGACTGTACAGTGATTCAGTAATAAAAATACAGGGCTTTAAAAAGAACAAAATGAAAAACACTCGAGACGCTCCACGGGGAAAATTCTGGACTGCGGCTGCGTCAAAGGGCAGCAGCTAATCAGCAGCAAGGAGAAATAAATAGCGTTCTCGGATTGGCTACTTTCAAACCTCCCGCCTCTGAGTACAGCGGTATTTCACCATCATTGGTATTTCTCTGGACAGTACCAACATATTTATAGTTATTTTTTTATGTGGAAATGTGGCTGAATTTACGTTAATATTTGTTATAAAATTAGTAAATTATATTTTTCTTAATTAGCATGTATATATTGTGTATATATAATTAAATAATGCCGCAAAAAAAGCCGTGATGTCTGGGCCTTGCCTGCCACGCCCCCTCGTCCTCCCGCTGGTATTTTATGTTTTGGCGCAGTGATGAGCTTCCCAGCACGAGGACGAGGGGGGTGGCAGACGAGGCCGTCACAAATGTAAAGGATTTCCTCATTAGTGTGGGGTTTCAGCGAACAATTATTAGTTCTTTTTTTTTTTTAAGAAAAAATCTGCATTGGACTGAAACAGCGACTGCTGATCCATGTTGAAGTGGGGGGTTACTGTACATATACTCATTGTGTACATACATACATGCAACATGCCTAAGTCTACAATTAGTTTACTTGTAGTTTACCTATACATACATGTATATATTTTACAATACAGATGTCCATATTTATATTTCTAGATTGTATCGTGTACATTTTATACTGTACTGTCGGTATAGTATTTTATTCTGTTTTCTTAATTTTTGCTGCATTTAACTTTGTACTGTCCACTTTCTGCCCTGAAAAAGCAAAAGTCCCACTTGTGAGACTAACAAAGGTTTATCTAATCTTATATATACATTAACTATAAATATAAACTCTGAACTTGTGCAATTTGGTACAAGGATGTGCAATTTGGTATATGGGAATTTTTTTTTTTTTTTACCCTCTATAAGTTTGTGCATTAGCGGTCGAGTGGAAAAAGCAATACTGGAACAGGACTGAATGTTCTTGTTAATGTTCTTACACCAGTCAATGTTGATGTTAAGTGTTCTACGTTGGTGTGAGCCATAGTGAAAGTGCAGTAATAATGATGACTCAAGCTGCATTTGATTTTGCTTTTCTGCTTTGTCATGTGAGCGAGTGCACATCAGCCCATGATAGCCTAATGAGGAAATCAATATGCTGACTCACCGCTCCCACAAGAGCTCAGGGAAACGGACAGAGGCGTGTAGAGACAAAGAAAGGGACGGGCGGCAGTGCGGAAATGATCTAAAGAAGCCTGATGTGTTTAATGCTCAGTGGAGACCTAATCTGGGTCTGTATCTGCTAATGAGTCCCCTCCAGCTGCTCTTTACTGTGAGTCAGGCTAATGTAAGAGCCATTTAAGCCTTTCAGGGCTGAGCTGCTCCGAGTTCTGGGTCTGGTTCTGGAATGTTGAATGACGCGTCCTTTCACCATAATTGGAACTGACTGATATTCAGAAAACCCATTTCCCTCGAGTCCCTTGACATACAGTCCCGTTCAGTCTTAGGCCTGAGAAAATTCTATTTAAAACCTGTTTGTCTGAGCAGTATATAGCTTTTAAAAGCTAATATTAGAATATACACAAATATCAATACATTAATTTAATAATATTAATGATTTTGTTTATGCCTATTGCTTAATCCCCATGGAAGCTCAGAATTACACTGTAGTTCTTCAAATACCTAGTTCAGAATCTTTATAGGTTCAATCAGGGACTGCTGATGGAGTTTCACAACTTCATGCAAACGAAATCTGCAACCGAACTTGTGTTGTTCTAACCAGCTTCAAGTACTTTTTACAAACAAAACAAATCTTAATGTTATTTAATGCCTTCTCCTTTGTTTGTATTTAGTCTTAATGTTGACTTGAGTAGTCACTACTCAGATAAATGGCTTCTGCAAGAGTCTAAGACTTCTGCACAGTACTGTGTTAACCCTTCAGCGGGGATTTATTCTTTTAAACAGTTTTACAGGTTGCTGCATGAGGGTTTTTGCTTGTGCGCCAGTGTTTCACATTAAATTCGACAGTCTGTTACTTTGTGTTGTGAATTGTTCTGATCAGTGAGGCAGTGTTCACCTCGATGCTGGCGTTACTGGTTTGACTCATTCGACAGCACGAGCTGTGGTTGCTATGGTTACAGTCCTGTAGTGGTTCTGAACGAATAAGGTAGAACATAAATACTTGATAAAGACAGTTTATAAAAGCGTCTAACCAAATCAACAGTCAGTGTAACTTCGATGTGTCAGGCGGCTTAGTAGATGTGCAGAGTGTGTGTGTGTGTGTGTGGTGCTCTTAACTGGCCTGCCGTCAGTTGGCGTGTCAGCTGTTCTGATACAGCCGGAGTTTAGTGTAATTTAGTTGAATCGACTTTCAGATGTAAAATAAATATAAACTCTAAATGTAAAGATGGTGGTGTATCAGCTCTAACCTTGACTCTCCAGTAACCTGCAGTGTTGATCAACACTTCTAAACACACTGGTGTGATGGTAGGCTTTAATGGAAAGAAGTCAGGCCATGTGATGCTACGCGCTGAATAATGTTACTTTTAAATGCTTTATTCAAAACATATTTGGGGACAAATAAGTAGGCGGATGTGAATCCTTAGTTTTTCTGTACGAACTAGTAGAGAATAAAAAACAGCCTGATATTAATAAATAATAATAGAACTAAACTGCTGCAAAAAATACCGTAAATCAAATGCTAGCAGATTACTGCTTTTATGCAGCTTTCCAAAATCTATTTGGAAACGCATTTATACATCTTTTGGTCAGTTGAGGCTGCCTTTAAATGAGCTAAAAAGCTAAAGCTAACTGGTAGTAGAGGATGATGACTCATGGTGTTTGTTTTTTTTTGGGGTTTTTTTTAGGCATTTTGTTCTTTATGGGCATTTGTGTGTGACATAATTTTGAAACTCCAGTAGCGTTTATTATTATTACTTGTTTTTTTTTTTTTTTTTTTAATTACAGTAACTTTGGTTCTATGTGACATAGGAATACCAAACGAAACTCAGCATGACATCTGACAGCTTGACCATCAACACAAACTGGAGTAACTTCCATAAAAGGAGCAAATTTAGCGTTTGTTGCACCACTGGCCTGTAAAGGCTCAGGCGGGTGATCTCATTGGACAGCTTGCTTAGGCATTAGCTAGCAAATCTGTTAAATTTACAAGCCAACACCCCCTTACTTACCATCATACTGGCCAATGAGGGGAGTGAGGAAAGTCTGAGGCATTTCAGGGGTTTAAACTCATGATCTCCTAGTAATGAAGCCATACTCAGTCTTAAATAAGTGCCTACACTTTGTAGCTTCATTAAACCATATTATTACTTCTCTTAATTGTGGCTTGTATCATTTCTTCATGACTTTGGACGATGCACCAAAATGAAAACCCAAATATTTCAGTTTTTAAATACTGAATATCCATGCATGCCACAGCTCTGTCCATCATTCTGAACATCAGTGCAGCTTCCTACAAATCATTTGAAACCTGTATATGCAACAAAATGTCTTTTTTGAAGGGTTTGTTTAAATCCCTTCAGATACATAATGGCAATGTCACTGTTTTATTCATCTAATTTGAAATGTGCTTTTAGGTATTTATATTGAATTTAGGTGAGCATTAGAAACATTTGCATGTTTTTTCTTTTTTTTTTTAGAATGAGAAAACTTTATTGATCCCGGAGGAAATTGTTTGTTACGACTCACAGGGACGAGATGAAGATAAAATATGAAGTCTAAAATAAGTCAAATTTAAAACTATTCAACATACTCTGTACCATGCTGGGTTGTTATGCTTGTGTTTTGAGTGTCTAGAGTTCTCTCTTCTTTTTAAAACATGGAGTGTTTTTTTTGTGGACGTTTTGTATGGATTTGTTATGTTTATGCAGTTTCTCATGTTCGCATTTTCTCTTTCTCTCTGCCTGTCTCAGATATCACGCTGCAGTGGCTAATTCAGCACTCTAAGTCACGGAGGAGCTGAGAGGGTGGTCCTGTCCGACCTTCTCCCCGTCCTGCCCTGCGGCCAAGCCTGCCAGCCCCCCGGCCCCCCAGCCCCTAGCCCTGCCCTGAGCCTGACTGTCCTTCGCCCAACGCACAGCCCCACCAGTTCTCTCAGATCCTGCTATTATCTTTACCAGCCCTTCACCAGATCACCAGATCCACACAGCAGTCATTCTTGTGCCCCGCCCCCTCCAGCTCCAGGGAGTACAAACAGTACAGACAACAAAATCAGAACACAAACAGAACATAATCCAAAGCAAGAACAAAGTGGAGTCAAAACTTCAGCTATTATTAAATATAGCTTGTTAATAAGATTATTTCAATGCCGTTAACTAATAATGCAGTTATTAATAGTTCATTCTGATATTGCACACTATATATATATATCAGCATTGGGTCTATTAATAGAATCAGTCATTGTTGCATTAACCAAAGCAAAATAATAATCGTATTAATGATCAGTGTGTAAGGTTGTTAATTAAATGCAGTTAATGATTTAGGTATTAGTAGTTCATTCTGATATTACACCTTGTATATATATACACCAGTTTTGGGTCTATTAATAGATTTTCACTGTTGCATTCATTCAGTGGAACTTTGACCAAAGCAAAATAATCATCTTATAATTTTAACGGTTCACTCTGCAGGTGATTTATGTTCTGTTTTTGTTTATATTTTGCGGGGGGGGAAAAACGTAGTTGTTGTTGCCTGTTTCTGACCTCTGACTGGCTCATTCACTAATTTTGTCCCCTAATTTACCATTTTCCCATCTGTCCAGCTGCTCACCAGCACTGTATCTCTTCTCCACTACCCAGTTCGCACATTACCTCTCTCTCTCTCTCTCTCTCTCACACTTAGTCAATCAGCACCCTAAACTCTTATGATGAATCTAAATATTCTTGGATTTTGGCCCATTGTACTCTCTGTCATGTGGAGAAACTAATCTGGTCCGAATCTTGAACCTCTTAAAAAGCATGTTTATTATTTACTTATTAAGATTTATTCTTCAGTAACTGTTACAAAAGGTATGTTACGTGTAATATATGTATTTACATACTTTGTCGACGGGTCCTCAGACTTTAAGAAGTTGGGCTGGTCCATAAGCGAAATGACCAAAGCTGCATTATGTTGAGCGAGCTTGATGATCCACTCTTCCAGATTATCTTTGACAGCGCTGAATCACTGCTGAATCACAGCTTATAATGACTGTGCAGTTGAGTGATCATGCATTTCAGATCATTTTACCCATTTTTAGTTCATACAGAACAACAAATACGTCACACTGGCCTTAATTGACCTGCTGGGCGGAGGTCCCTTCTGTAAAGTGGCCTATTGAGGTACCAAGTGGTTCAGGGTGGGGATCAGGGTGTTCGTGGTTAGGCACCTCCATTGTCCAGATCAGATTGAACCCCTTCTTCAGTAAACAGTTTCTGCATGTCTGTTAGTTTGTCTTAACTAGCAAGATTTTAAGAAGGTGTGAGTTTTAGGAGAACACTGCTCCACCTGCTGAATGTAGATTCGAGTTTACGTCCTCTTTACAGAATTCCCAAATGTTTATAAGCATCTGTTTGGAAGGCTTCTAAAGAAAGCTACTCTATTGTATCAGCCAGACTTACATTGAGAATCAAAGTGAAGATCATCTTGTTTTTGAAAATTCGCTGCACGAGCTTCGTTTATGCATAAAATGATTCACAAGCCCATTTATTTTCATTAATTTTTACGATTATTAGTCAGTTTTTGGTTTTAATCCTCACTGATTATTTGTAGATCTGCACTCTTGTGGGCTGGTAAGAGGGATAAATGATACCACTAGGTCAGTCCAGTATGCAACATAGTATATAACTAAATCTGACACGCTACAGCTCATAATAATACTAATAATGGTGATAACAATAAAAAAATAATAATAATTTGTAAAACAAATGACAATCTTACTTTTTCACTTTTAAAACGCTAATTTCTCAAAAACTGATGATCAAAGAGACCCTAAGCTTTCATTGCTTTAATTTGTAGTCTAATTTAATGGTTTGGTGCCTTATTTGCAATTATTTACCATTACTCTCATGCAGACAATGAATACACTATATTTGTGCTGGCCAGATAAAAAATACTGTGTTGTCTGGACCGTATGTAGCTCTTTTCCATTTCCTCATGTGGGACCCTGTTTCTATTATCCTTTCACTCGTTAACCTCCTCTTTCTGTCATCTGTTCTCCTGTCTGAAAGCCTGGATTGCTTGTATCCTGATATTCTAGAGGAAAAGCCTTTGTTTTCCAAAGGTAGACAGTGGAGACAGACCTTGATCAAGAAGGAATTGGGCGAATTATGATGCCAACCATCTTCTATGTTTTGGTACTACTTTACAATAGAACTACCCTCATAAAGGGCATATAAATGATTTATATGTTGTAGACAATTTATAAATCATGAATAAGTAGTTAGAAACAGGTTCTAACGGTTGTCAGGCTCTCTTTTTTGGCAAGATCTCAGATCTTAGCTTATCTTGTCCCTTTCTCAGGCAGAATGTTAAACTGTCAGCTTTATCAGGTCTTTGTTAACATGCGACTACCATTAAAACCGCAGATCTTGCCGGTCTGATAACTGTTATAACTTGTTTATAACTGCTTAATAATTATGTATAAACCTAATTAACATCCTGATTATAAATAATTCATAAACTCTTTATAAGGGTGGTCTTATTGTTAAGTGGGACCCATTTTTCTTTCGGTCCCATCCCTCATTTCATGTCATGGGCAAAACTTACAGACTAGCCCCCTTCCTTCTTTCCATCCTGTTTCCATTAGAGCAGATAGACCCTCACCTTTCATGTGAAACTTTACTGCCCTCCTGGTTTCCACGATCTGGACTTCTTCATCCACAACTGCCATTGGTGGATTTGGCCCAACTGCCCAGCTGGATTTGACTCTTCTCTATCTGTTCTAAGCTTGAGCCTGTCAAATGATGTATCAAATCTCTGTAACAAAGCTGTTGCTTGAATTACTGATGAAGCTGAATTGCTGATTTTAGTGCAGTATTTTGTCTGCTAATAGTAGCTTAACGAATCCACATGTATGGGTGGGGGTGATAGGGGCATCTGCATCATTGTTTTTCGGCAAAAGTACAAGTGCCTTCATGTAAAACCTTATATTTTTTGTTGCACGCACACTTGAAGGCACATTTTTTCCAAGACATAGTTGTTTGTAATGTCAACATGTAGTTAAAGGGCCCATATCCTGCATTTGTGACATTTCGACACATTTGTGGACCAAAAACAATTCCCAACCACTTTATCCCACAAAATCAAACAGGCCTATTTTGTTATTGTGCCTTCAAGACTGATGTATGTAAATGAGCTCTGTCACACACACATTGCATTACATACCGTTTTGCAGCTTAGTTTCCATATACAAACTGGGCAAATGTGGGTTAATGGTACATTTTAGAATGTTTACATACTACACCCTTTTATATCAAAAAATTGAGGATGTTTTGGTTTTTCATGAAGTCTCAATGAGATCATGAAGGAAAAAGCTTTAATTGTTTGACCAATGAAAGCTTTTTCCAGATCTGGACCTTGATGTGCACAATGTTAGGTTCATCAGATAAACAGTAATGCATTAAATGTATACTAGAATATCCAGAAGTATTTGTAGAGAAAGGGCACTTATTTATACTCTGGAAATCAACACAGCTTGCTGCTTTCATAGTTGTGAAAAATTGGACGCTTTACTTACTAATGCTGAGTTAATCTAGCTCTGCCTGGCTGTTACTGGGAACAACGAAAGTGGGCCTAATACGGAACCAGGATGTCAACAGAACAACACACATGGCTGATATTGAGATGGGCTTGTCTGTTTGTACCAATGATTAGCTGCTATGATGATTATCACAGGCATTAAAGGTGATTAGCTTTCGAATGATTTATTTACGTCCCTTTGTGTATCCTTTGGTTGATTCAGATTGATTCCGACACTATAACAGAGCTCGGTTTTCTCTTTAATGCCTTTTTATCAACTAACTGAGCTGTGTGTCAACAGTATGATTAGTCCCTGCTTTTCAGATTTTCTATGTAACTGAACTGTTTACATTTAAAAAGTGCTTTTATATTTCTTTACAGTGGTGGTGAATGGAACCAGATGTCTATAACACAGATCAAGATGTCTTCAGAGTGTTTGTTTAATGTTGATAATGGCAAGAGTGGTAAACCTGAGCTTTGGGGACTGTTTTGACTCACGACATATCCCTCCGCCAAGAGTGAGTTTAGTTTTAGGACCAACAGCTTCTCAGAACTCTGGTAGAACAATGTTTTACACGCCAGGCGGCGCAACCAGAACCATTCGTTGGAATAACTTTCTGTAAGGGAGATTTGGAAGCATCTGGATCCATTCACCACCACAGTTCTGACTTAATCTAGAATGGAGCATTTCACACCAAACGCATTCTAAATAATTAATTATGCAGAAATATAGAAAAAAATATAATAACTGAACTGAAATATCTCCCTTAAAGACACTGGAATTGGTCTCATTCATAGTAGCACATATCCACAGGCCCACTTTGGAAGAGAACCTCGTATCGTAATGTTACAGGATTTTATTCCAGTTAGTTTCTGGATCAGCCCAGGTTCCACACTCTCGCCCCCGTGCAACATCTCAGCCAGATCTTTGTGGTCGGGAACCATATTTAATAGGCCGTACAGTGTTGATCAGTGTAGTTCTGTGATTTATATATTTCTTTCTTTTAAACACTAAATATTTTTTCATTCTCGCTAAGTGCTTTTCTCTCTAGAAATGATTTTAAAAGCTTACATTTCATTTTTTCCTTTTTTTTTGGCAAAACACTTCTCACTTTTTTTAAAAATGCAGCAGTGGTCTAATGTGTGATCAGTGAAAACAGCTTGCCTTGAGCTTGTGGATTGTATCCTACCTGGATTGTACAGTATTGTGCAAAATCTTAGACTCATATGCAAATTATGTTTAAGCCATTTTTCTCAGTGTGTGATAACGTGTCTTTCTGCTAGCAAAGTTAACATCAGAATAAATAGAAACTAGCAAGAAAGCGGTAAAAAGTATCAAGATTTGTTTGTAAAAGTAGTTGATATTGTGTGAGCTGGGGAGGAGAACACAGGTTCCGTAACAGATTCCTCCTCAGTTCCTCCAGCCATTGTTTGGATTTGTGAAATTTCATCAGCAGCTCCTGATTTAATTTAAAGAAGGACTGATTGAGTCAAACCAGGTTTCTGATGGAAACTACAATTAATTCTTGACTTCCACAAGAACACACTGAAATATCAACATAAAATCCCTATTTACTGTATAATGTTATTTGTATTGAATCTCTTTAGTTTTGTTTAGAGTACTTAGTAATATTCATGATTAAAAAACTCTCTGCTCCAAACAGTTTTTAAAAATTATTTTTGCAGGTGCCCAAAACATTTGCTCAGTACTGTACTTCTACAGTCCCCCCCCCTTCTCTCTTCATCATCTGAACTGTTGTCCACTCACAGCTCATGTTGGGCGGGTCAGTCCCTCTGTAGGCAGCAGGACTAGGGGTTAAAGCTTGTTCCCTTTTTCTCTCCATGTTAATCTGCGCTCGACTGTCCCACACTACAGCGCTGAGTCTCTTTGGCTTGGGTAAAACAGACACATTCATTTGCTGACTTTGTAAATAAGTTTAAAAAAAAGAAAGAAAAAAAGCTACATTTTTATTCATGTGAATGCCCTTGTCTGTGTATTGCCTTCATGGTTTCCTGTGATAGCTCAATAAATTGTTTTTTAGGGGGATTATGTCAAGTCTTGGTTTTTTTTTGTTTGCTCGGAAAGTCACTCAAAGTTTATTTATGGTATTCCATTAATTGCACTTAGTTACTGTAAGTATTAAATATTATAGTAGATGTGTTCTTTTTGGAATTGAATGATCTTCCTAGGAATAAAACACCCTCACAGTTTTATTTAGACCTTCAGAGTACTTGTAAAACAAGAAATATGTAAAACAAACAAATGTGACTGACTAATTTTCAATATTTTATAGTATATTCATCTCTATGAAAAGCACTCTAGAAGATCCAAATATATTTCATTTGTTCTAACATCTTCATTCACACATATTCTGCACATGCTCTTGTGTGATGCAGCTCTGAGACCCGTTTTACAGAAGTAGCTATATCACTCATCTGGATTAATTTACACTACAAAAATGGTAGGATTGTGACAGGATTATGCTGTATTTTCTTCATGAAACAATAAAACAGTGAGATTTCAGTCGTGTATGAAATCCTCTCTCTCTCGATTGTGTCTTCATGCTGAAAAACATTTAAGTCTAACATCATTCATGCTCTGAGCTGTTTATTATAACCAGGCTGGTGCCATTTCCAGTGCTCGTAGGATAAAGGGTGGAGAAACACCTGCCGGGCAGACACACATATTCATACCCAGGGGCAGTTTAGCATCTCCACTCCACCTGATATTCAGATCTTTAGACTCCATATCTCCTGGCGGAAGCCCACATAGGTCTTCTGAGAACATGCAGCTGGAAATTGAACCCAGGACCTTCTCACAGTGAGATGTTATCAACTGGACTTCCACACCTAACATAATTCAAAGGCAAGATTTTTGTTTTTTGCTTTTAAATGAACGTTTTCATCCTAATATGATTACTTCATATTTTAGTCTTTTTATAATAATACATAGTTTTAAAATAATATTTGTAAGGTTATCAGTAATTAACTGACAAGGTTCACTATTGTATTTCATGGTTGTTTTTTTAAACCCTAATCACCTGCAGTGTTTTACTTTGCATTGCCTTGCCTCTCTATTAAATTCATGACTGTAAATTGATACTGTCCATAATCTTGCTTGTATCTTTGTGAGAGATTAATTTCTGCCAATTATCACCACTTTAACGAAAACCTTCATGTTAAAACATTAACTTTTTTATTGTATGTATTTCAGTATGTTTAAACAAAGATACGTTGTACACTGTTTACTCCACACTTCCAGGACAGGACTGGCATGGAAGAGACTGAACCGAATATATATACACACTTAGATTTATTTACTTTGCCAAAGGATTTATATTTTCAGTGCTTTTGGGTTTGCTTTTTGGTGTAATATATATTTTCCTCTTAATATTACCCATACTTGTGCTCCCTTGTTCAGCCACATGGGGGCAGCAGTGTGCCACGAGAGTTTTTTTTGTGAACTGATGATGTCATCATGATGTTCTATGGAAGAAGGCCTTCTCTGGTATCTTTAGACTCATCCAAATTAATTAAATTAATTAAATTCCACTTCAAGGATTAAAGGGATGCTCACTTATATGCACCATATGTCCCCCCCCCCACTGATACATTGTCATGCTAACATACAGTGCAGTGGGTTGAGTAGGAAGTTACAGCCTGTTTAATTAAATATTTTATGTTTTAGGGACAGAAACTCTTATTACTTATGCCCCCCCCCTTCCCCTGTCCCACCTCCCCCCAAACAGTTGACTTCACTGGCTTTTTAGCTCCAGTTTCCGCTATTAGCTGCCACATAAATCTCTGCATGGTCCTGGCCCCCATACATGCATTTTAGTAACACAGGTCCACTTGTCCAAGTCTGTTGTCCAGGTTGTTTTCATTGGCTTTCGTTCCTCTGTCCTGATGTTAAATGAAACCTTCCCTCAAGCATGCTAGCATATTAGCGAATCAAACTAGCATGGGCCAGTGGCTCTTTGCCTTGGCAGCATTTTTGGAAGGAATATTCCTCCCACTTGTCTTGAAGTTCTCTGAGAATGAGCTGTGTCATGTTGTTGTTTCAGTTTGGTTCGTTTTTGTTCATTTAAACAGGCCTTGCTGAGAACAGCTCACTCCTCAGTTGTCCCTGGTGGTTTGGGCTGTGTTCTTGTTGAAAGCTCTCCACAGGTGGTCCTGGAGCTCCTGTTCTAGGCCTGATTGAAAACAGCTTCCAAATGGTATTTGGATGCTCCTGAACAGCACGATTACCTGGATCAGATGGGTAAGATCATGGCTGGAGCTGAAGTCTCCAGTTCAGACTCTCTTTAGGAGCAATCTGCATACAGAATGCAGGCTTACTAGGAAAGTTCTTTGGACTATTCTAGGGAATATTTTACAAAGGATTCTCCAGCAGAATGCTTGAAACGCCGCTTTATGAATTTCTCCCCAGCTTTGCTTGGTTTTCTATAGCCTTGATCAACAAACTTGCTCTTCATGAGTCCAGCAATGATCTTAGGTGATCTGAAAGAAAGAAATGACTGGTTTGTATTTATATTTAACTTCTATCATAAAAGTATTTGTTATTAGAAATGTGGTTAAATAGATTTCCCTTCCAAAAATGGCTTTGCTAGCTTGACTTTGACATAACATTTACTGGGTTCTGAAGATTCTCTCTGTATATGAGAATACTTGAGAATTGGACATTATGCTCTTATTAAAGGTTTTTGGTGCGTAGGTTAATGTATTGTGCATCCTTGACATGCATAACTCTTATAAACATGTTTTTTTCCAGTGCTGTGTGTATTTTACCCCTCCTGATATCAACAATTTATGAATATTTGTCCCACCTCAGTGATGTCAGACCTTACAAAATGTAATATAAAAGGAGAACAATTTGTATGACATAGGTGGAGGAAATTACTTTTAATACAGTTGGTGTTTGATAACTTCTTCAATAAATGGTGTGATCATTTAAAAATGTAGTGTTGTGTGTTTACTAAAGCTGTCTTTATCCTCTTTTTAAGCAATACATCTGACAAATGTGCAAAAATGTAAGAAATCACTTCTTTTTTTTTTTACAGTAAATGTATAGTAAAGTGGCACTGTTCTTATAAGGGGCATTTCCAGCAGAATATATGAGATTACACCAGTAAATATGCACGATGAGACAGATATAACTTATAGGAATGTGAATAGCCTTGAGTGGGTTTTGCAAATGACATGTCAACAGTAACTGCAGCATTAGCGTATTGCGGGTGACAGATAACCCATTACTGACAGCTGTACAGACAGGTTATACAGAAGCCTGAAGAAAGAGGCCGCCTGTCACACACCTACCCATCAGACTCTATAACTCCTCCCCCCACTGCCATCAGACTATATAACTCCTCCCCCTCTGCCATCAGATTCTATAACTCCTCCCCCTCTGCCATCAGACTCTATAACTCCTCCCCCACTGCCATCAGACTCTATAACTCCTCCCCCACTGCCATCAGACTTTATAACTCCTCCCCCTCTGCCATC
>JBBPCY010071439.1:0-11911 GCA_037974405.1 Brachyalestes nurse
CACACACACACACACGAACACACACACATACAGAAACCTATTACGGGCTCTATAATAAGCCCTCTAGCCTCACTCACATGTGCACAGACTTCCTCCACAATAAATTCACACACACACACACACACACACATAGCTGTGAGTCTCTGCAGTGCAGTGCGGTTAAAATGCAATTATGTTAAACATGCTGGAGAAATGCAAGAAAAAACATCTCCAAAGCATTTATGCCCGGGGTGAAAGTGCTACTGAATAAGGCTGGAGATACACTTGCTTTTAACCGTGTTGTGAACGTAGTTGTTTATGCACTTGCCTGTGTGTTACGCCTTTTACCAGACAATTCCACTAGAGGGCGCAGCAGAGAACCCACACAATGTATGAAACAGTAAACATGGTGACGCTGGATCAAGTCAGTATATGGTTAATTAAATCCCAGCAGCAAGTTAGTGATTTGAAATAACATATCATTGCTGCCATCAAAGCCTTTTCCTGTCCAGATTATACTCTGATTTCATAAGGAACAGTCCAGTAAAAAATTTACCCAATTTTACACTGATTCCAGATCTGCCAACACACGTTTCGCTTCTCCAGTCTAAACAGGAATCCTTTCAGGAAAGCAGCCTTAGCTGGGGGTGTGTGGCTTAAAGGAAGGGTTAGACAGAAAATCCATTTTACACGGTTTTCCAGAGGTAGTCGATCAGTCAAGATGTTTGGAGTGCAAACTTTTATTTCTTTAATTTAGAACTAGAGCCATGAGGTTAATTTTGCAAAACAACACCAGAATCAATAGTCACCCAAATAGATCCTATAAATACAACAAAACTTCTCAACCACCTCATTAAGGACACCTTAGTATGACTTACCCCAAACTGTATGATGTAGCAGCCTCTTTAGAAAACATCTTAATTCAAAACATTTCACAGTTTGAGCCAAGATCAGTCACAAGACGTAAATGAGCGCCTCCAGTGATGAAGTCAATAGTCACCCAAATGGTTCCTGTAAATGCATTCCAAAAACTTAAATGCTGTCAAACTGCAACCAGGTCTGCAAAATTGTTAATGTGGTTTAGGACACACAAATAAACATTGTGCAGTTTGTTTATTTGTATGGCTTTATAGCAAGTCATATTATGTCCCAAACCTCACTGATGAGTCTTCACCACCTTAATGATGTGTTGGGAAGTTGTGGGGATATATTTACAGGAACAGTTTGGGTGAACATTGACTTCATTACTGCAGGCAGTCATTTCCAAAGCAGTCGTAAGGATGACTGATCTCAGGTCAGACGTTTTGAACAAAGGACCTGTTTTCAAATAATGCTACAGTTTGTTTATTTTTATGGCTCATAGCAAGTCATGCTCTGTCCTAAACCACACTGATGAGTCCTCTAATGAAGTAGGTTGAGCAGTTTTGTTGATATATTTACAAGAACAATTTGAGTGACTATTGACTTCTAGTGTTTGTTTACAAAACTAGCCTCATAGCTCCAACTCTAAACTAAAGAAATAAAAAATTTGCACTCCAAACATGTCTTGACTGATCGAGTACATCTAGAGAAAACCGTGAAAAATGAATTTTCTGCCAAACCGTTCCTTTAAGCCACAACCCCCAACTACAGCTGCCCGACTGCTGGGACTCCTGTTTGCATACGTTGAGATATGCTAATATGCCAACTCACACACAAACACACACACACACACACACAGTCTCCATCACCTTCATTGGCTGCTGCGCTTATTTATTCTGAGAGATTGAAGGTGGAGCTGAGCTCATAAATCAGCACTTTGAAGAAAAAAGCCTGCTTTAATGGCAGATTTAGCTTTTTGTAGCACATCTGGCTTTCGCTGATTGAAGAACCTTGGCAATATATTTCTAAATGCAGAATATTTCTGAATACCTGGCACGAGACTGGAAATTTCCAGCTGATTTTCAATTCAACATGTATGTTCTTAAAATAAAGGTTCTTGAATGCGTCTTTGCTCGGATGGTGGTTAAAGGTAATATATATATATATATAAAAACACTTTGACTAAGTCAGATGTTCTATGTAATGTAAAGCTTTCAAATTTAAACCAAACAGACTTCCATATAGCGACCAGCTACTGAAAGGTCCTTATGGGATCCGAAAGTGGCTCTTCTGTGGCTTCCAAGAATCCACCTTTATTTTTAAGAGTGAAAACTAGTGTCATTTAATCCAGGATTAGAGTTCGTTTGGGAAACAGCTTGAATTGTTACATAAATTGTTTTTTGTGACCAGTTTAGTGAAGAGCTCTTCTGAGGAAACATCTATGAGTTCAGACGTCCAAGTTTATTTATTATCTTATTTAAAGACATTTAATGTAGCCTATTTTATAGGAACAGAATAAAAAATAATCATTAAAATAGTAGAAAGTAAAAAAAAAACAAAAGAAATAAAAGAATACATAGAAAATAAATAAAAGAAGATTAAAATTGTGATGGAAGGGCCAACATGTAAAAGAAAGCAGAGGAGAATACTGCAGTTGTAGCCACTTTTTAAAGCTCCAGTTGGTGGACAGCATAGTGGATAAACACCATTTCACCAGGTTTAGTTTCAGATCTTTTCTCCACTAGCTGAGCAGCGCCTGCCAATCTAAGAGACCCACCAGGATCATAAACCCCAAACATATCAGAGATGGATTTAGGACCCAAACCAGTGACTTGTGCAGGATAAGTATCACAAAGTATCATAAAACAGAGGTTCTCTGTGTCAAAGGAAAGGAAAGATAATCAGACAACAGCCCTTGATTCTTGCTGAGGCAGCAGATAAATTCGACCAGCCCCGCACACACACACACACACCTCTGCAGCTCATCACGCTGGTAATTGCCAAGGTCTCATCAGCCAGTTAAGCAACAGAATGCTGGAGGTGATGTGTTACAGTGAATAACATCTCAGGCTTTGCATTTTCCTGTTTATTATTATTTGATTTAATTACTAGGTGATTCTGTGATTGCTGTGCCATTTGTATCCCACTGATTGTACAGTAAAGCAAAAGAATAATAGAAGGAGCTCATTAGCATGAACAACATCATGTGAAAACACACAACCACAAGTATTTTTTTGTATTTATTTTATACAACGTTCCTGCAAAATAAAGGAAAAGTAAAGAAAAGGAGCCACACCTTTTGTACGAACGTTGGTGATTCTGTCCACAAATAAAACTGGAGTCAATAAACTGTGTCAGGTTCAGTTCTGCTTTGTCAGTTTTATCAGATTTACCTGAATGTGGTTTAGTTTAGTCAGTCTGTAAAAACTTTCACAGCCCGTCTTGTTTGTAAATTTGTTTTCTGATCAGTTCTGGAGAATTTTATTTAGAAGTAACGACAGGTTCGGAGTTTGAAGGTCCTTCTCTTTTTCATAATGTGACCTGAAGGGCTGCAGTGAAATGTAACCTCATAAAAGTTATTTAAGATGTTATTTACTTGTTAAAGTAGAAAATGACTAAATTATTAGCTGCAGTGTAAGGCGAGCCAGTACTATACAAAATATCTGGTGGCAATCGGGATCCCCCCAAAAACCATGGAAACTGGGGATGGGGGAGTTGACGACAGACGAAACTAAACAAATTAAATACAGATTGGGAGGTTTGGTGACATATTAAAGGAAATCTGGATTTTCAGAATCAGAACCAGAAAACCATCGATCTTGGAGGAAATTACTTATGATACGACTGCATAGACACAAAGAGACAAGACCGATAGAAAATATAATACAAAGTAAAATAAAACTCTCCAGAAAATACTCTGAAAATACTGTACACAACATGCTGTGTTCAGTAAAAGAGGTGAATATAAATACTATAGATAAATAAATAAATTACTACTGAAGTCGTTTATTAGTAACACTAATAGTGGTTTGGGGTTGTTCTCAGTATACAACTGTTTGGGGTTCAGTTGTATACTGAGTCTGTTACTGAACTTAATAGGCACTTAAGAAGTGATATGGCACATGACAAAATATTGCACATGATATACTATTGCACATAGTAATAAAGATATAGCATGTAATGATAATGATTTGTCTGTTGGGAGGCGGGTGAAACTTAATAAAATACTTGTTGAAGTGGGGGGCTAGACGAAACACACCCTTGTTGGAGGGGTGGGCGAGACAAAACACACCCTGGTTGAAAGGTGGGGGGGGCAGATGAAACACACCCTTGTTGAAGGGTGGGGGGAGAAACACCCAGGTTGAAGGCGGGGTGAAACGATACACACCCTTGTTGGGGTGGGGGGGTTTACTAACTCAAGCAAACTCTAATTTCAACCATTTTGAGGTGCATGTAGTTTCGAAGATTTTCGAAGAAAGTTCTGAATTTTTGTTTTCACACATTTCATGTTTCACGGGGTACGGTACCCCCCCCCAGTACCCCCTGATCAAGACCCAGACCCCCCCAAAGAGACAAAAAATAACATTTGGGGGGGGCTTAAAAGTGTGATGAATTATCCCGATTATGGCGGGATAATTCACACTCTGCTCTAGTGTCACAACATTTCGATTAGATCGTGAAAACATACGGCAAATCAAAAACGTGTGAACACAAAGTGAGTCAGAAAAGATGTGATGGAAATATGAAAAACAGTGGAACAATAGAGTGAAAAGATTTTCATTTTCAGTATTCAGATGTGCATTGAAGTGTTGAAGAGAGGTTTCACACTCCTTAATGATGAAACACAACTGAATGGACTGCACTGGCCAGCTCAGGCTGTGTGTGTGTGTGTGTGTGCATGTTAAAGTATAATAATGGCTTGTTAGATTCCCATGATCCTCTCTGCTCTAACTAACCCCTGGGTTTTAAGTGAACAGGCTATGGCTGCTGCTGAGCTAATTGCAATTGGAAAAAAGCTCCAAGTGGAGAGACTCCCTTAAGAAACCTGTTTCCCTGGCAACTACATTTTATCCGTGCGGGCGGAGAGGAAACCGCTGAGTCTGAGAAATGACTAGTGCAGTTTTTTTGGAATTGACTACGACTCCCAGCATGCCTCACTGCAGGGCAGCAGGAGGCTCCTGTTCACACATTTATAATGAACGGAAGAGTGAATGTGGGTGAGATCTGAACTGCGCGGCCAATAATTCACATTCTTCTACTTTCCAGTTTAACCATTTTTGCCAGTTTCCCATCAGTGAGGCTTCGGTGCAAATGACCCTGGTTTCAGCTCAACTATTTTTCTAGGTCCTGACCACTGTATACTGGGAACACCACTCCAGACCTGCTGTTTTGTGGTGCTTTTTCACTGGCACAAAGAACCGTGCAGTTCCGAACCCAACTGCTCGGCGGCAGGACTGAAAGTGGTCCACAGCCAAGCTGACTGCATCACTGCTTTCTGATTGGCTGAAATTTCATCACAACATGGAAAAAGTCACTGTTTATTTACAAAACAAACAACAATGGAGACACAAACTAATAGCTGGGATGTCGATGAAGTACAAGCACAGGAGTTTTCTACAACTATAACAAATTTATCTTTAACACTGTAAGAAACGCGAAGGTGATCCAGCACATCACTAACAAGTTCACTGGGTTTTCATCAAGTTTTCATCACACAGTTGAAGAATGAAGAATAAAAAAACTGAAACACGGCTATAAATGATAAAAGATCACAATAACAAAAGCTGCTCTGACAGTCCAAAGCCTCCATGTTGCACAGCTTTTAGGAATAAACAATCGTCTCTATGGTTTTACCAGAGAGTCAGAAACTCCATTACCTGAGATGTGCTGGAAAATCAAAATATGTTACATCTTCAGTACCATCACAGTACAGTTTATGTATAGAACAGCCCCTTTAGACTTGTGGAAAAGTGCCTTTGGAGCTGTTCTGAGCCATCACAGATTGTCTCGTGTCTCTCACCCATTTTTTCCTTCTTCCAACACATCAACTTCAAGAACTGACTGCTGGATTTAATGCTGTAGCTGTATCAGTCCGGTCTCATGACTTTTCGTGCAGCCATCATGAAATACAATTTAATCAAAATACGTGCTGCGATCACGATTTAGGGCTTTTTTGTGCCAGGACAACGCTTAACTTTTTTTTCACCACCTTGTATTTTCGGCAGTATCTGCACTAACTGGTCACTGAGGGACAGTAGGAGAGAAATAATGAGTTGATTCCTTATTGTATTTGTTTGCAAAGGTTGAAATGCAGTGAGACGGAAAGAGGCCCTAACCCCAACCTTAATCCTAACTATAACTATAACCCTAACCCTAAACTTAACCCTAACTCTAATCCTGAACCTAACCCTAACCCAAAACCTAACCCTAAACTTAACCCTAACCCTAATCCTAACCTAACCCTAACCCTAACCCTAACCCAAAACCTAACCCTAAACTTAACCCTAACCCTAATCCTAACCTAACCCTAACCCTAACCCAAAACCTAACCCTAAACTTAACCCTAACCCTAACCCTAACCCTAAACCTAACCCTAACCCAAACCTAACCCTAATCCTGAACCTAACCTTAACCGTAAACCTAACCCTAACCCAAACCTAACCCTAACCCTAAACCTAAACCTAAACCTAAACCTAACAGTCACCAATTAGTGCAGATGGCGGTGTTACGCAGTGCCCATTAAATTACAGGGTAGTGAAGCGTTGTCCTAGCACGAAAAAAGCCCTAAATCGTGATCGCAGCACGATAAGATCGGGTTGAGCTGTATATATTAAATACGTTATAATACTGTACAAAAGTCTTAGCCTCCTGTTTAAACCATTTAAATCCATCAGAGCATTGAGGGACTTTCTGCGGCAAATACAACTTAACATTAGAACAAACGCAAACAAACAAGAACGCTTTAAATAAAATCAAGATTTGTTGTGTTTGTAAAAGTAGTTGATATTGTGTGAGCTGGTGAGGAGAACACAGGTTCGGTTCCTCCTCGGTTCCTCCAGCCGTTGTTTGGATTGTGAAACTCCATCAGCAGCTCCTGATTTAATTTAATGAAGGACTGATTGAGCAGAAGCAGGTATTTGATATATTTGAGGAAAGCAAAAACATAGACATAAATAAAATCACTGTTTACTGTACTAATATAATTTGTATATATTCTTATAGTAGCTTTTAAAAGCATACTGCACACACACACACACACACACACACACATGCATGCACCCACGCACATGTTTAGGAAAAAAAAAATTAAGCAGCAACAATAGAGCTCACTGTGGAAGATAACAAACCAAAACATTATGGGTTTATTGCCTTGTGTACGTGTGTTGAAGTGTGTGTGTGTGTGTGTGTGTGTGCATGTATTTGTACGAGTGTGTATAAGTGTGTGTGTATTTGTGTGTTTAACAGTGTGTGTGTGTGTGCGCGTATGAGTGTGTGTGTGTGAGTGTGTGTGCATGTGAGTGTGTGCGTGTGTGTTTGAGTGTGTGTGTGTGAGAGTGAGTGTATTTGTGTGTTTAACAGTGTGTGTGTGTGTGCGCGTGAGAGTGTGTGTGTGTGTGCGTGTGTGAGTGTGTGTTTGAGTGTGTGTGTGAATGTGTGTTTGTGAGTGTGTGTGTGCGTGTGAGTGTTTGCAAGGACAGTTATCTCTGTTCAGCCACCTTTCCTCAGCCACAGATATCCTTCAGCTTCAAGGACAGCACTGAACCACACACACCCTGCGCACGCGTGTGTGTGTGTGTGTTGCAGAACAATTATAAGCATACTAACACCCTACCACCCCATCGCTTTATTCTGTTCTGTGAGTTAAAGACTGTTAGACTCTACTGCAGCCTGTTTCACCTCTGATTCCTGTTTCTGATGAGAATTTGCCACAGGAGCTCAAGCCTCTGCCTTTTTTAGGTCTAAAAACTAACAGTATCCTTTAAAAGACTCTAATTGTCTATCATGTGCAATTTTTATTTGGGTTTAAATCATTATCATTGTGTGCAATATATTAGGTGCAATAGTCTTACTATCTGAAATATCACTACTTATATCAATATTACTGACCTACTACTGATCTCTATTACAGCAATAATATACTCCTAAACCCCCTTTGTGTTACTAGTAATTGTCCTGTTATTTATTTATTATTTATTTATTATTATCTATAGTATGAATTACCCCAATTTGGTGTATATAGCATAGTGTATTGCATATTGAGTATTTTCAGCTGACTTTTGGATTTATTTAGACTTTATATTTTATATTGTTCTTGTCTCTGTGTGTCTGTGCAGTCGTAACATAACCAATTTTGTCTGGGACCATTAGTTTTCTGATTCTGATTTTGAAAGGAAGATGCATCACAGTATGGATGGTCAGTCTAAGAGTGTTTGTGTATTGATAGAATATTTCAGGCAAGAAACAATGTTCTTACGCCCCTCAAATGCTGTCAGTCAGCCGAGATATTGCTTTTTCAGAAAAACGATAATCAGGTGCTCTCAGTCCACCGCTGCCACTACATTAAATAAAATAAGACAGGATACCCCTTCATTAGTCCCTCAGGTGGGAAATTTGCAACAGTATTTTATATATATATCCTCCTGAGATCCGGAGAAAAAAAATGTCTTACAATTTCTTTTCTTTTGTGATTTTCGATCTATTTGGGCCTAAAATAACACCTTACAATTAAAATTTCGTTGAATATATTTTTTGTTTTAATTTCCCAGCATGTCCACTGTAGAGGACAACAGGACATTTTCTGTGTGAAAATTTAACAGAATGTACAACATAAAACTGTGATATTTACCCAAGAACACGTTCAATTTGATCAAAACAATAAAATTCTGCATCACTCTTCTGTTGCTTATTGCTTGCAAGGACAACGAAACGCGTATTTTAGTTCAACAGTGTAGTTCAGCTTTTTTTAGTTCAACTTTTGTCTATGAATACTTATACATAAGTACAAAGTCAAATGCACTCAAAGTCTACCAAATAACAACAAAAAAACAAGTGTCTGAATATTTGATAATAAGTAGTTTTTACCCAGCAGGCCACAGTCCTTACCATGGCGAAGATCCAAAATAGCAGCCAAGCCATCAAGTGTGTTATTTTTCTGTAAAGACAAATAAAAAAAACTGTCTGTACATTTAGCTGAAGAAATTATGGGCAGGAAAATGTCAGCTTTTTAACTCTGTGCCCTGGAGCTGCATTAGGCCCTTCGTTACCAAGCAATGGAGGGAAAACCACAAGGCCGAAATTAAACTGGCGTTAAACGCTCTTTAAACGCCCTTCGTCCGCGTTGTTAGGAGCAATTTTAGCTGTGACATTTAACGTAAGACGCCTCGGCTTGGCTGGCGTCTGTAGGATACATGTAATATTTGACATGCACAGATAAGAGTCTCAGTCAATGACTTATCAGCTGTGGCCCGCGCTCCACTATAGCCCGCCTCAGGCGTCCGGCCCTATTAGGTTCATCTGCCGCACAACCCCATTCTGTGAAGACAGTCGCTGGGGAGCTGTTCTATTTTATTCCCCAGTCCACAGGGGAGCTGGACTGAGAAGTAGGTGAGGGAAACTGTAGGGGCTTTCGGCGCAGTGATGAAACCCAAAGCAAACCCATCCATACGTGAGTCATTATTGTTGGAGAAATTTCTTTAAACTGTCTTTCGCTTCTCCCGCTGCCATTTTTACTCTCCCCTGCTGCGCTCTGCCTTCACGCTTCATACCGCCTCAGATTAAAATCCATCCGCGCGTACACTCACTGTATCTGATTACATCTTCAGTACATTCACACGTACCTCATGCACTACACTGCTGGTGTTCAGTCCCAGGCCTACATAGTGTTTTCCAAATCTGATTTAACTGCTGCTATTGTTAGAATAGTATACGTTTCGTAGCCTAGTTTACTGAAGTACTACGAAAAAGAAGTAGGCTAATACCGGCTCTATTACCCATAAAAGCAGGCCTGGACAGTTATGGCTGATGGCTACTTTAGAAATGTATTCAGATACAGTTTACTGTATTATCTCCATATGACGGTAATCAGTAACTTAATCTGCTATATTCAAGTAACATTTCAGTGCTTTTTCAAGTTATATAAATAAATAAAGAGTAATTGTACTACTAAAACAACTGCTAATACAAGTGTTAAAAATACCACTAATACTACTACGTCTACTACTACTGCCACCACCACCATTACTACCACTACTACTACTACTACACCCTCTTCCACTACCACTACCACTATTATCACTACTACTACTACTAAACCTACTTTCACCACCACTACCACCACCGCCATCACTACCACTACTACTACTATTACTAAACCTACTTCTGCCACCATCACTACCACTACTACTACACCCTCTTCCACTACCACTACCACTATTATCACTACTACTATCATAACCATCACTACCATCATCACTACTACCATCACAACTACCACCATCACTACCCACATCACTACTACCACCACCACTACCCCTACCATCACTACTACCACCATCGCTACTACTAAAATTACCATCACTACAACCACCACCACATCTACTACCGCCACCATCACTACTACCACCATTACCATCACTTCTACTATGCCACCATCACCCTTAACACCACCTTCACTACTACCACCATCACTACTACGTCACCACCATCATTACCACCACCATCACTCCAACCACCATCACTCCTACCACCACCATCACTAATACAACCACCATCACTCCTACCACCACCATCACTCCTACCAAGACCATCACTACTACCACCACCATCACTCCTACCACCATCACTACTACCACCACCATCACTCCTAACACCATCACTGCTACCACCACCATCACTACTACCACCATCACTATCATCATCACTACTACTAGCATCACTACCACTATCACTACCACAATCACTACCACTACTTTTACCATCACTACTACCACCATCACTACCAACATTACTTCTACTACCATCACTACTACCACCATCACTACTATCACTTCTACTACCATCACTACTACTACTACTACTACCATCACAACTACCACCATCACTACCCACATCACTACTACCACCACTACTACCCCACCATCATTACTACCACCATCACTACTACTACCACTATCTCTACCACCATCACTACTACCACCATCGCCATTACTACTACCACCATCGCTACTACTAAAATTATCATCACTACAACCCCCACCACTTCTCCTACCCCCACCATCACTACTACCACCATTACCATCACTTCTACTACCACCACCATCACTCCTACCACCACCATCACTACTACCACCATCACTACCAAGTCACCACCATCATTACCACCACCACCACCACTACTTTTTCCATTACTACTACTACCCTTACTAATACAACTACTACTACTACATATTGAGGGTTTGGAGCACAAGGGGCGTAAATGAGATCTTGGGCGAAAATAAGTTTTATACATCATTTTAAAGGTGTTGATGAGCTCTATCAAATGGTAAAAAAAATATGTTCCCAATAATAGTTACTTTTTTAAATAAAGGCTGAAAACAAAACAGCGTAATTGAAAACCATGTATTTGGAGCAAAATTTAGCCCTCCTGTAAAATTCTGAAAATTTCACTTACGCCCCTTGTTCTACAAAAACCCTCGATATATTATCACCACCACTACTACTACAACTACAAACCGGATTCCAAAAAAAGTTGGGACACTATACAAATCGTGAATAAAAACTGAAAGCAATGATGTGGAGGTGCCAACTTCTAATAGTTGATTTAGAATAGAACATAAATCACGGAATGAAAGTTTAAACTGAGAAAATGTATCATTTTAAGAGAAAAACATGTTGATTCAAAATTTCATGGTGTCAACAAATCCCAAAAAAGTTGGGACAAGGCCATTTTCACCACAGGGTGGCATCTCCCCTTCTTCTTACAACACTCAACAGATGTCTGGGGACTGAGGAGACCAGTTTCTCAAGTTTAGAAATAGGAATGCTCTCCCATTCTTGTCTAATACAGGCCTCT
>JBBPCY010071440.1:0-11910 GCA_037974405.1 Brachyalestes nurse
AACTGTGACGGAAACAGAGAGGAAGAGGGAGAAAAGGGAGAGGGAGGAGAAAGGACGAGCTGGAAAAAGATGAGGGGGAGAGTAGGGGGAACAGATAGCGGGAAAGGGGAAAGAGAGTGAGTGAGTGTGTATCAGAGAGGCAGAGAGGGTGGAGTGTATATTGAATGAGGCTGCTGTGAATTGTGTTCATCTCAGTGTGTAACGGCCAGAAAGAAGACAAGATGGAGCACTGGAGCAGATGAAGACCCGCACTGGGTAAGTGTGTATGTGTGCGCGCGCGCGCGTGTGTGCGCGCGCTCACGCGCACGTGTGCCTGCACATACCTGCACATGCTTATCCACAGACACGAATACATTAACAGGTGGATAGAGTTTATACACACACATGCACACACACCTGTTTGTTTGAACATCACTGATGAATTTCATTCTGTGTGCTTGTGTGTATTTTCACACATGATTGATTTTTTTTGTTGTTGTTGCGTCTCGGCTTGTGGCCATGTTTAAGTGTGTACTCCTGTGTGCGTTCATGAGTGAGTGTGTGTTGACGTGCCATTAAACGCACATGTTCTTTGACATGTCATTGAGCATGTGTGTGTGTGTATGTGTGTGTGTGCATGAGTCAAACTGATGGCATGTGTGTAATTCAGAGTGATGACGTGTGAGGCTCAAATGGGAGGTGGGGTGTGTTTGTGTTTGTGTGATGCTGGATGCTGTAAGTTTGTGTGTGTGTGTAGCCTTATTAAATGATTGTGTATGTTTACATGCTGCTGTTGAGTATGTGTACATGAGTGTGTGTGTGTGTGTGTGAGTATGTACACACACACGTGTATGTGTGTGCATGTATATGTATATATTTATGATGTGCATATAACTGTGTGTGTGTGTGCGTGCTGAGATCATTTTTCTTTTGTGCAAACAATTGGAAAGACTACAAAACCGGGTGTTGTATTTATGTGTTTAGTTGTGTTGTTTGTTGTATATAAGTGTGAGTTATTTTTGTCATGCTGTAATGTGAATTATTACACATGCTATTATTAGCACTCGATGTGATCTACTTCCTGAACCCTGTCTGTCGGAGCAAGGGATGAGAGTGGAGATGAAAAGCAGAGAGATGGATGATGAGGTGTAAACAGATGAGTGGAGAACGGAGTGGAGATGAAGTGCCGTCTGTGTAACCATGAGGCGTAAACACACACACACACACGTTTCAGAATTGGAGCTCATTTAAATCACACTGAGGCTGAAAGGCAAGGTTTCCTATCAAGGACCTCATGCTATAATGTAACATATTGAAGGATCATTACAGCATTGTTCAGCTAAATCTCTATTTGTTCTATCTGTAGCGTAAAACAACACAGTACATTTTACACTTCCCTGATAGTCAAAAAGAAACATAAACAACTGTATGTGTGTGTGTTTGTGGATCTGTCATCAGTAAAAAAAAAGAATGTCCTGGATCATCAGTATTTCTCTCTCTTTTCTCTCTCTCTTTCTCTATTTATATATATATATAAATATATACACAAACTATCAGGTTATTGCTACTTTGCACTGACAGAAACTTTCTAGCCAAAATTCAGTGTGTATGTGGGGTGTGCATCTCCCCTCCAACAACCTTCTATCTTGCACTGGAGCTAAGAGGCTAATGTAGTTAACAAGCTTGCACTCCCCCAGTGAACAGGATGCAAACCTCATGCCTGAATCATCATACTCTCGCCTCAAACTGTAAACTGTAGGAGTTGCTTATGTAGTTTCTGACACTACCTGTAACACTTATCTATATACTGGACTACAGTCGGTGTCACAGTGGTTGCTATTGTTCTTAGCTTTGGGATGTACTTTTTGGAACAGCTGTCAATGACAAAAGTATATAGCTTAGAGCCTTTATTAAGGATAATATTGCTAACATTTCCTAAACCACCACGAAGAGTGGCTACATGGAAACTTCATCAAACTGAGTTTTGGCTAAAAAATGTTCCTCTCCATATTTCACACAGAGCTGACTGTTTAGCACAAGTGATGTGGGAGTGTGACTGCTACATCTGCTACTGCTACTGCTACTGCGCACACATTGACCTTTCATACATACAGAAGCTTTATACTAGAATCTGACACTAATTGCAAGAGATCAGTCATAAAAAGTAATTGATTGCTTTTTTTTACTAATAGGTTTTGCTTTTGTGTTATAACGTTGACGTATATAGCATGAAATCATGCCGCTGTAACTGTCAGCATTTTTTATTTTCATTTATATTTGAATTGCTTTGTGTAGACCTCCTGATGTGTGTGTCTCCCACCTGTCAGAGCAAATGCATTCTCTGGAGTGATGAATGCTACTTCACTATTTGGCAGTCTGATGGATGAATCTGGGTTTAGCAGATGTCAGGAGAGCGCTACCTACTGAAATATATAGTGGCAACAGTAAAGTTTTGGGGAGGGATAATAGTCTAGCGTTATTTTTCAGTTTGAGCTTGGCCCCTTAGTTCTAGTGAGAGGTCATGTTAATGCTACGCCATCCAAAGATATTTGACATAAACATGTGGTTTGATCGGTTTTGTGTGGAGGGACTCCAGTGGCCTGTGCAGAACCGCGACCTCAACCCAATAAAAGATGTTTGGGCTGACTAGGAATCATTGATTGTGAGCCTGGCCTTCTTGTCCAGCATCAGTTACTGACCTCCCTAAAGCTCTTTCGACTGAATTGGCACATATTCTCAAAGACGCACTCCCAAGATCTTTTGGAAAGTCTCATTAGAAGAGTTGAAATATTGATGCCATGATAAAGGGCAGCTCCATATTAATCCTCATAGTTTTAAAATAGAAAGTCAGGTCAGGTGTGTCCACATACAGTGAATAACAAAATATTCAGAAACACGTAGATCTCAGTAACAACCTCCACTCATTTAACAGCATTACATTAAGCAGCGCTACAAATAAGTGCTAATCAAAGCAGGCTACAAATGAATAAATAACTCAGTTACACAGTTAACAAAGAGCATACATGCCTTGCAGTTAGTAAAAGATAGTCATTTCATTCCTGCGCACAGTGGGACACAAACTAATAAACACATTTAAAAAATAAATAGAGACCAACTGAGCTGAACGATTAGAGCAAGAGTTTACCATGTGCAGCATATTACAATTATCTCACTCACTTATTGAGTAATGGAATTAAATTAAAATGAAATTAAATTTAAATGTGTAAATGTTCAAATTTATTGACACACCCCTAGGGTCTCTGGGATGGCAGGGTGTTTCACAGTTTGGGAACCAGGAGTTTAACATTATTATGTGCTTTTAAAATAAAAGTTTTAAAATAAACATGCTTTTAAAATAAAAGCCCTGTCATGTACTGTAGTGTATTACAGTTTGTCAGAATATGGACAATGAATGAGTCCTTGTAAATTCAACATTACTAATGACAATAACTGCATAATACATAAATGTGTGTGATCGCGTGTGTGTGTGTGTGTGGGTATTGGGGGGCGGGGGGTGAAACTGAATGCTACTTGTTGTAAAGTTCATGGTGATAGAGTGAATAGCCATCAGAAGTAATGAGGCTAACAGGAGACTAAATGAATGCACTTCCACAGATTTGACTTTAACCGTTTTCTATTCTCTCTACACAGTATCTATTTTTTCTTCTGTCTCTCGCTTTCTTTATTCTTTCCCTTTTCCCTATCCTTTCTTTTTCTCTCAGGGAAAAGAAATAGAACACTAGTTAAGTTATTTATGAGATCATTAATCATAAATCAGGAAACAAATCAGAAACAAAAATAAGAAATTGTTCTAAACAGCAACTAACAATCTCTCTTCCCCTTTGTTTCTTTTTCCCTTCCCTCACCTTGTTTCATCCCTTACCTCTTTCACATCTCTGTGTCTTCACTTTACCTCATACCCTCTTTCTCTTTCCATCTCTTTCTCTCACCTGTTTTTTTCTCTTTCTCTCCCTCCTCACTTCCAGAGTCCTCCTTCTGGTCCAGATGAGTGTATCTAAGCCCCCCCCTGCGGCCCACTCTGCCCTCCCCTCCCCTCACCTTTCCATCCCTCCATCCTCACCCTCGTCTTCCTCCTCCACCCTTCCTTCCGCCCCACCTTCCTCACCTCTCAGGATCTCCATGCAGGAACACTTTGCTATAAATGTATGTCCTGGACCAATCCTGCCGATTCCACAAATCTCTGACTTCTTCCCTCGCTTCCACGACTTTCCACTGACCCCACCCCCACCTCGCCAAAAACACAACCCCCCAAACAGGGACCCGGACGTGGAGAGGGATGGAGAGAGGGAGCAAAATGGAGAAGAAAAGGAGTTCGCTGACTCTGACGATGATGACAGTAAGTCCTCAATAATGACACCATAAGAAACTGTTAAACCTGTTTCAAATCGATTGCATCTTATGGATGAAAAGTACCTTTTTTACTACTTTACAAGTAGGCTTGTCACAATTAAATTTTGGTTGATGATTATTTTCCATATAAATAATCATTTCCATTTATTTATTTTGTTCAAAACCAACAAGACGAAACTGGCAGAACAATTCAGTACAGTGAAGCACAGATGCACTAAATAACTATATTTGCCAACTACAAAAATGTGGAGATGTAAACGATTTGAAACAAAGCTATATTGTTTTGTCTCATCTTTCTTCCATATATGGAAGGATGATGTGAGAAAGTTGTCAAAAGTCACATATGTGAGAATTTTAGCTTGCTTTGTGTAATTAGTGCATGACAGAGAGGCTATGAATGGGCTAAAAAGTTTGGGAGCAGTATCCTCACAGCAATAAGGCTGGACATGTTGAAGTGAGGACTGTAAACCAAGAAGTTAATTTGAGTGCAGGACTTTGACAGTACATGGCTCTTTCATAAATAATATTCCTGAACTTCAGTATGCCCTTATATCACTTTATATAGATTACCTACCGCTGGAATTTCTATGATGGTTAACCCAGTTATTGTTGTGACCGGATGGTCAGCAGGGGAGTAGGCAAAGAGGTTCACAAGTTTTTTCTTTTCCTTGATCACTTTATTGTTATGAGTAAATATTATATCCACATTTGTAAATGTAAGGGCATTCCTCGCACCTTCTTAATGAATGATTTTCTCTAAAACAAAAACATATCGCAAATGATGTCTCCAAATGATGTGCACACAAATGTGTACAGTTACCCAGAATCATATGTGGTCAATCAGTTGCATGTGCATTAACTGGGATTATCTGTATGCGCTTCACACTTCCAAGGTTGCCAGGTTTATCTCCTTACCAGGCTTGCATCTTTTATCTGCATTCAAGCCCCTTCCTTTAAAATCAGCACATGCTTTCAAACCAAAATAAATAAGAAAGTATGAACTGATCAAGTTGATCTCACTTTATGAGTGAACTATGCATGAAGTTAAATTAAAGCCTTTAAGAATCCAAATCAGTGCTTTCTTTCTTAGTAGATTAATTTTGCTCGTACATGTTGCTTATACATTTCGAAAGTATGTCAAAAGCTTTCTGATGTGCACTAAATTGTGTATTTTGGCAACATTGTCTTTTGTTTTTTTACTTTAAACCAGCTAGCCCTAACCTTCATGTCCTGTTTATGCATGCAGTCCTCAAAATAATGACAAGGCTGATGTGGCTCTTCTCACCCACCCAGCTTTAACAGTCTCCCCCACTTGAAACGTACAAACTTACAGAGAGAAAGCTAGCAATCTAGCAGAAACTAGAGAAAAATAGAGAATTTAAGTTTCAGTTAACGCCGTGGTTGTGAGACAAATTGAGGCAAAAGGGCTCAACAGTCAAAATAAAAACACAAACTGAAAGAGTAAGTTAGTAAAACCACTAGCATGTGAGAGTCCAACATGCCAGATATGACCACAAAGGGTCAAAATGGTGAACTTAAATACTAAAAAAGCAGTAACATAAGCTCAGTAGTGTGGTGTCAAGGAGCCTGGGAGTGTCCTCTCTGGAAGAGGTGTGGTAGGGGTCATGGCAGTAACCCACCCAGGCTTGGGCCCCAAAGGAGGATGACTTCTGACAGGAGAAGTGTACAGGTGGAGTGTTCTGATGGGGCCTCAAGGGCTTTCGGAAGGACAGCGTTGGCCTGGGGGTCTGCCTTTAGAACAAGGAGGTACCGTGGACTGAGCATGTTGAGTAGCATGCCTGGAGTTCCAACAGCTAGTCATGGAATGAGGTGGGTGCTCACATGGGTGTGGTGCCAGTTGATCAAGTCAGAACTAATGAAACACGTCCTTAAGACTTTGGTCTAGGATGTCCCTTGCGGGAATGCAACTCTATTCCTTGGGGGCCCCTCCCACCCCATTAGGTATTGAAGTATTGAAGTAGAATGCATTGGTATCTTTCCTGCGTCTGTTGGCCTGTTATTTGAACTGACAAACTGCCCTTTCAAAGCATGTGTGGGCATGTTTCCACACATGTTCTGTCCTGTGGAACCAACCATCCATCGCTGAAACCTCCATGGAAACCACCGGGAACACACCTCAAGCCAGAGAGACAGAACGATGGGCATAATGCGTTGATAGAGCCTCTGCTTTGTCACTCTTGGTACCTGGCCTATAGGTAAGGATGAAGTTGAAAAAATGATCTAGAAAAAAACAAGCCCTGCCTCGTCTGATGGGTATATTACCGCCTTGTCTGCCGGATATATTCTAGGTTCCAGAGGTCAGTTAATACCGTGAAACTCCAATTAGTGAAGTCCTGTCCTGGCTTCTGAATTCCAGATGAGGCACCTGGGACATCCTCAGAAGTGGGAAGTAAGGAGTGTGTTTACAGAAATGAATCACTGAATAAACCGCCGGTAGAAATTGTCAAACCTCAAATAACATGCCAGTTCCTTAACTGTGGTTGATTCAGGCCATTCCGTCATGGCTGCCTCTTTATCTGAGCTCATTTCTAGACCACTGGACCCAAGAAATGAAATTCCAGTACAATGCAATTCACGTTTCTATGCCTTTGCATATAACCTGTGGACGAGCAGGTCAGTCATTACTGTTGTAACATGTTTGACCTGTTCCTCTAATGATGAATAATATATTAAAATGTCATCAATGTAGCATGTCACGAAATGCTCCAACATGTCCCACAGAACAATATTAACAAAGGATGGTGGTGCTAAACGGCATCACAGCCTAAGCACCAACTGACC
The DNA here is from genome assembly GCA_037974405.1 of Brachyalestes nurse. Taxonomy (NCBI): domain Eukaryota; kingdom Metazoa; phylum Chordata; class Actinopteri; order Characiformes; family Alestidae; genus Brachyalestes; species Brachyalestes nurse. The sequence continues at coordinate 7,153 of JBBPCY010071440.1, forward strand.
AGGGAAGACCTAAAATGAAATCAATGCACAGCTGGGAGAGGACGCGGAACTGAATGGGGCTAGAGCTAAAGGAATAGATAAACAAAGAGGCTGTGATTTGAGTGAGTGAAAATCGCTGATAAGGCAGCTGTCAATGGAGCTAATTGACACAGGGACTGCTAAAGGATGTAGGGGGACATGAAAGGCTTGAGTAAGCTTAGGGAAAATAATACTGCCAGCTGACCCAGAATTCAGGAGCCCTAAGGTGGAGACTACTGCACCCACTGTTGTCAGTCCAGACTAATGGCGAGAGTAATGATGCCATCTGTCAGAAGGACAGCATCCCGACATGCTAGCTTGGTCTGAAGCTCCTGGCAGAGACCAGCTTGGCGGAGAGAAGGACAAGCTTGTTCCATCCACTCTCCACTGCAAGGATCTGGAACTGGATGGTGTAGTCGGCGACAGAGAAGGAGACATGCCATAACTGGTGGAGATGGTTTCTGCATGCCTGCCCGTCCTCAGGATTGTTGAAAATCACCCTGAAGGCCCTGATATGAGGCTCTCATAGGCAGTGGCCCAGGCTATAGCTTTCCCCAAGAGCAGCAATGCTGGAATGGCTATTTTCTGGACATCTGATTAGCCAGCATAGAGAGTGAAATACAACCGGAAGCCAAGCAGGAAGCTCTTGCAAGCGCCGGTGTCACTGTTGTAATGTTCTGGGCAAGGTCAGCATCAGAGGATTCACCGTGGGGGCCGGTGCAGGTTGCACCTCCAGAGGCACCATCCAAAGCCCTGCGATGACCTTATAGAGGTGTGTGAAGCCATGCTCCAGTGCCGCTACACACTGGTTGAGCTGACAGATCTCTGAGCTCTCCTCTAGGTAGGGGGATATCAGCTGCACCTCGGTAGGTGGCCCATTCATCTGTCATGGTTGTGAGATGAATGGAGACACTAGCACTCGAACAATCAAAGCAAACAAGGTTTAATGAGTAACAAGGTCACAAAATGAAATGGGCAGACAAGCAAACAGAAAAAGGCAGCTAGGATGCAAAAACACACAAGACTTCTGGGTGTGAACTTAAATACTAAGGAACACAGGGAGATACACAAAGGATAAAAAAAGGCTCAGTAGTCCACTGACTTGGAGCAAGAGGATGAGATGCAGTAAGAGTCATGATAAGGAAAAGTATAAAAGAAAAGAAAAACCAAATGCATATGAAATTGATTTTATTAGGCCTTTAACACATCGCAACGTGAAATAAACAATAATTAATAAATTAAAAACAAACGTGTGACATAAAAATTCTCTTGCAAGAATGTATCAGCATGAAACAAGCTGAATATATAATAACAATGGTTTGCCACTTATATTTAAATATCATGTGTTAGCAAGCAATTGTATTTCAACAATGCAAAGAAAAAAAGGATCTATATTGTAGAAAAGCGATTTTCACATTTCTTTTTTTAAATAAAATTTGAAAAAATATTTGTCATAAAAGTCATAAGTAAAACATCATAAAAGTTTTAACATGCACTACTGTTCACCAGTCCATACAGTCCACATATGGGAACTAAGACACAACAAAAGCCCGGTTTCAATTCTTTTTTTTTTGTGTTGTCATAACCAACACAATTACATAATCAAAGTCAAAATCAAAGTAAGCTTTATTGTCATCTCAACTATATACAGAAATAATATGTTGTGGGACATACAGAAAAGTGCAAATAAAGAAATATAAATAAGTAAGGTTTGAACAAACCTGTCCTGAGTGTGTGGATAACTCTGTACAGTAAATATAAGTAAAATGTGCAATGATTGAAAAAAATGTGCAATGTAATAGAGAATTGTGCAAGCAGTATGCACAGAATAGACTGTGTAACCAGTATAAACAGTATAACAGTGTAAACAAGAATAAATAGCATGTATGCATTCTTAAAGGTTTGTGTATGACTTTCAGTATATGTCTGCTGGATAAAGTGGCTGTGCATGAGTATAAGTTTAGGACGATACATTTACCTACTCAGCCTACAGCCTACTTAGCTCCACCCATTTATGTGGAAGCTCACGTAAAAATAACTTACGATTGCTTTTGCTGCACCTTCAGGAAAAACAATTACAATGCAATCAAGTTTTTGTTTATATTTTATTTCATCCAAAGACATGAATATTCACACAAATGGTCAGACAGTGGCACTGGACATCTTGCAGCTCTTGTGGTAGTAAATATTGCCCAAGAGGGTCAGAATTGCAGACAAGTAAGACAAGCCCCTAAGGAGGTTTTCTTCACACTCTTGTAATTACACAGCATGCTCGTAGTCTTAAATCACCCCTGCTCAACTGTATCGTCCTGACCTTGTTTCAGACCCTCTGTAATAATCTTCCTGCATTAATTGATTTGTTCTTAATTCTCCTTTCTGTGTTTCCTCTTTCTCTGCTCAGTCACTGGTGTACATGTGTGCCTGTGAGCATGTGTTTGTGAATGAATATGCTTCTTTTTGTTTGGAAACTTCTTCTTTTTTTTGTTTAAGGCCACTTATTTTAACAGTGTGCCTTTCTACCAGGTACCAACAAAACCGCAAGATACATGCTAACAAGCAACAAAGCAAACAAAATTAAGATTGTTTTGTTAAAAGAAGTTGGTGTTCTCCTCTTTGCCTCCAACCATTGGATACATCTGTGAAATTCCATTAGCAGCAGCTAATTTAATTTAATGAAGTGTTTATTGAGTCAAACCAGGGACTTGGTGGCAAGTAGAAACTAATACAAGGGCTTCCAGGAGGAGAGGTCTGGAAATGGCTAAGCAGGGTGGCTAATACTATTGCAAAGTAATGTATAAAAGCGAAAGCAAATGGGTACGTCTGTGTGCGCATGTGTGTGATGCTATCTTTAATCAATAGAGCATTGGTCACTGTGATGTGTGTGTGCGCACGCGTGTGTTTTAGCTTACCTGGGGACGCTGGAGTTTACCCTACTGTTTGACCAGGAGAACAACTGCCTGCACTGCACTATCCATAAGGCAAAGGTAGGTAAGACAAATAATTCACAGATGTCACGCACAGATACACCGTTCACATTTCACTTGTTTCGCTTGTAGATTCACGTTGCTAATAAAAGTAGGAGTTTCCAGTAAAGTGGCCACTTAGTGGAAGCAAAAGGTATTGGCTTCTAGTAAAGTGGATAGTACAGCATAACTTTTCATTTATTCACATTAGCTGAAATGATGATCTGGTAATGAGCTACGAAAATGAATCTTTAAAACCAATATTGATGAAACTGTATATATAACCATTCCTGTGTAAAACTGATGAAAAATTAACCTTAATAAACTTAACACAAAATAATAAATTCGAAAAATAAATTACCAAAGGCAAAATCACAGGAATTCTGGTAAGCTCTGCTCCAGCACTACAGCATTTATGTCATTTAAGTGTGTGTGTGTGTGTGTTTCTGCTGTTTAATTGACAGGTGAGAAGGGACAATCACATTTATTGATGAGTGACAATCATATCAGTCAGTAAATCAATGTTGAACTATATATAGTTGTTGCATTTAATTGCATTTTTTAAGATTTTTAAACAGATGTCAGTGATAACGTCTTCATATCGGTCAAGCCTTACTCACTTTTTGAAACGCTAAATACAATCTATGCATTTAAAAATATGTATTTATGTAGACCCGTGGTTGTGTGTGGGGGGGGTAGGGGTTAGGGGTGGATGGTACTAGTCTAAGCAGGGGTCAGAGGTTGAATGCATATCTTGTGAATTCTGTGTGCTCACATGAGACAAAATTAGGACATGATAGACCTCCGTGCATCTGTGTATAACAGGAGGTCTTTGTGTTTGTGTGTGTTTTGCCCTCAGGGACTAAAGGCCATGGACTCTAACGGACTTGCCGATCCTTACGTGAAGCTCCACCTCCTGCCTGGAGCGAGCAAGGTCAGTCCAACCTACACACAAACTCTCTCTCTCTCTCACACACACACACACACACACACACACACACACACACACACATTTCACTGTCACCATAGACCACCACTAGCTGTGGACTGTGCAGAGGCTGGACGCATGTAGACCACATGCACTTACGCATCTCACTCACACACACACACACACACACACTCACACATGCACACACACACCAACTATGGAAACATTTCCCCTGTTGCTGTACAACATCACTAGAATGTCTTCAAAGAGGTCAAACACATACACACATACATGTAAGCATGTATCTCTCTCTTTCCCCCTCTCTCTCTCTCTCTCACACACATTTTATGTGTATTAGAATGCTCTGTGATAGTGTTTGCACACACACACACACACACACACACACACACACACACCGCAGAGCAGGTGATGGTCAGGTTGTAAAAATGAAACACTTCAGGGCACACCAGAGACCAGCAAATGAAACTGTGTATGCGTTTCTCATTTATGAGGGTAATAAAAATATCAATTATATGTATGAGTTTATCCATTTAAAACGTGAACTTTGTGTGTTTGTTTATGTGTGTGAGAGTAATTTAAATGTAAAAGCTTTCCCTCTTATCTGTTACGACACCTGTGTGTGTGCGTGTGTGTGAGCTGTATAACACCTCATGGTGTGTGTAACCCTTGCCTGGGCTTATGAACGGGACATGTACACACTCCATGACGTTTTCCCCTCTGACACACACACACACACACACACACCTCTCTCTCCTCCACACACTGTTGACATGAGTCGTATAACAAGCTGCTCTGTTTCCATAACAACCACATGCTGCTGTCCCCCCT
>JBBPCY010071441.1:0-11908 GCA_037974405.1 Brachyalestes nurse
TCTCTCTCTCGCTCTCTCTCTCTCTCTCTCTCTCTCTCTCACTCTCTCTCTTTCACTCTCTCTCTTTCACTCTCTCTCTCACTCTACCTCATCATATAAAAGGAGGCGTTAGTATGATGGAGGAGGGAAGGTGTTTTGCAAAAAGTTTTTACAATGTATATTATTTATACTGAAATATCTTCTGTTTATAATTTGGAGGGCACCGACTACATATAACAGTATATTGCAGTTTTGTGGGGGTTGTTGAGAAAAATAGATGGAAATATTTTTAAAAATCTCTCTGACCCGTGAGCATATTATACTGTGAGGTTATTGCGCTGGCTGTATTATGTGATTTGGGTGCATAATGCTCTCTCTCTCTCTCTCTCTCTGTCTTTGTTTCTCTCTCAGGGCCGCTGCTCCAGAGAGAACTGTAAGTACCTGCACCCTCCGCCACACTTGAAGACGCAGCTGGAGATCAATGGCAGGAATAACCTGATCCAGCAAAAGAATATGGCCATGCTCGCACAGCAGATGCAACTGGCCAACGCCATGATGCCTGGCACGCAGCTGCAGCCTGTGGTGAGATATATACACACACCCACACACACATAAGTGCCATATATTGTACACAATATATGTCCAGGGGTACCCAGGCAGGAACCATGCTGTGCCTAAACTGTACTGTAATGGCACGGCAGTTATAGCACACTTTGATTCTCCTGTGTATCTCAGCCCAGTAACTGAGTCTCTTACAGTTCATGGCAGGTCGTTCCAAAACCTCGTCCATGGAGTCGAACCAACGGAAAGTCTTTCTGTCAGAGTTGCTTTTGTTATGGTCTTTTATTTTTCATTTCTTTTTTGAATTTCTTAATTTTTTAAATAAAATGTTTAGCCATGCAATTAAAAACCCAGCTAACTTACACCTTAGCATTTCTCAGAACATTAGAAGCTCCCATTGAAATGTATCTTTAGCCCAAGTAGATAGTGGTGTGTGTACTTTGTCAGCTTCCCAGCTGTTAGTTTGTATCTCCATTAGCTAGATGGGTCTAAATCCCCCAGCACTGGGCTGTGGAGCAGTAGAACTGCATTCTCTGATGTGATGGAGCTCCATCTAGTGCCTTTGGGATGAGCTGGAGTGGAGTTTGTGATCCACATCTAGTTATCCAAAATCAGTACTGGCTGAATGCAACCAAATCCTCACAGCAATGTTAAAAAAGTTGTTTCAGAGTTTCCAAAGAGCAGAATCTGTTACTGCAGCAAGCAAAAGATGCCCCCTATTGATACCCTTGATTTTTAGAAGGTAGGACATATAGTGTATAATGCAAGTCCTAAATATGTACAAAAACAAGTACACACACACACACACAGTTCCATCCACACTGATGCACTACCATTGCTTAGAAAGCATTATGTACATCTTCCAGCGTTATGAACGTCACGTCCAAATGAGATTACAGGTATGAACTGACACCAGATATGAGCCTCATTTTGAATATACTGATATACTGTGTAACAGTGGCAAACCATGGATATTAGAAATGAGCCTTCAGTTCACACCTCAAATATCAAATATCAAAGCCAAAAAATGAGGAATCTTTTTTGCCCGTTCTAGACTAAACACAGACATCTAGAGCTTGCATCAGAAATAAATAATATACAGCCGTGGAAAAAAATAAGAGACCATTTTTCCCTTTTTTCTGTTCACTGTTTGTACAGTTTGCGGCAGTGTGTGTGTGTGTGTGTGTGTGTGTGTAAATGCACAGGTTGCTATTCTTTTCTGAACTATTGCAGTGTGTGTGTAAAAAATAAGAATCGCCTCCATATGTGTTGTGAGTGCAGTAGTGTTTATAGAGCAGCTTTTCTATGTGCTGTAGTCCAGCAGCTTCACTCCTGATTCAGTTTCTGATGGATGAAACAGAGTCACACACGCACACACTCTGCTCTTAACATCACTGTTTTAATTGTTGCAGTCGTAAAATTATGTAAGAGTGTTTGGTATATAACGTATAATACATTATTTATATGTATTATTTTTACATTTTTTGTTTGGAATTTTGAATCAAGTGTTGGTCAATTGTGTATGAAACAATAGTGACATGCACATTTTACACAGACACACTCTCACAAATTACAGAAGCAATAACCAGAAAAAAATGATAACCAGGCCTCATATTTTTTTCCATGGCTGTATACTGTAATCACACCATGTCAGTTATAATGTAGTTATGTTTACTACCCACTACCTACACCCCACTACAATAGTCTATCATTTTAATATCGAATACTGCTGTTGTCGCATAAGTCATGAGTTATTGTGGCTAATCATGATCTACAATGACATTATGTTAAAATATTGCCTGAATATACACCTATAAACATTCATTCACATGTTTATATACCCACTCACTTGCTCACTTGCCTTTAAAAGCCTAACAAATAGCAGGGACTTCAAATTAACAATACAATAATAAATACATCACAGATCAAAGCAAAATACATGACATAGCTATAAAGTATTCATTAAACTGTCTCACCCGATTGTGTCCTCATCCATGACGTAGAAGGTCAGGGTATGGAAGCCCATTGGCAGATGTAGAGTGTACTCCTCTCCCCAGAACGGATTCAGGTTCTTCCACACGGTGGCCGTCCTTCAGACAGAGCATCAGACAAGGTCAGATTGTGTAGATCACTGTCAATCAAAGCTTGCAATACCATGCAATATCGGACTCAGAATACAGAACAACTCCAAACCACTATTTGTATTCATTAGTAAACTACTTCAGCCATAATTGAATTATTTATCTATAGTATTTATGTCCACCTCTCTGTGTATTTAGTATAGTGTATTTAGTACAGAGTATTTTTTTTCTTTGTCTCTCTGTGTGTCTGTGCAGTCATAGCATAAGTAGTTTCAACCAGGATCTGGGGTTTATTGGGGGGGACATTTTGTCAGAAAGTTCAGAATTTATTCTAGGAAATGTTCAGTTTTCTCTCTTTTATGGGGGGGGTTCTCTTTACTCTCATTTGGAGATCCGGGACCTCTTCAGACTCCCCTCAGTTTGAACAATGGATGATATAAAAAGTTGATATGGGTTCCTTTAGAGGTGTCTTGATACCGCTTTTTCATGTCTGATACTGATATCACAACCTTGATCATTTGTTAATATCCAGTCCAATATCCTTTTTCCCTTTATTACAAGAATGTATTTCCCTGGGTGAACTTTGCTAACCTTAACCTGTATTTTAATTCTTACATAGTTTGCTATGGAGGGTGTAGGGAGACACATGAGGCACAATCTTGCTGCTCATCTGTGTCACTTGTGTACTGACACATTTTTATTTACAGTCTGTTGTTCACGTCTAGTTAACGTGACATCCTGACATCCTGACACACCCCAGTCTCTTTGCTACAAGGAGCCCATTAATTTAAAACAATTAGTAAACGAATATTATGAATTTATCCTGTTTCCCCTGTGTATAAATATTTTTTTATTGTGTTTACTTTACCATTTATTACATTTCTCCTTGAAAGTCTTTGTTCCTTTTCGTTCTTACATAACAAAATAATAGGACTGAAGTGGGGGATGGAGGGATGGGGTGGAGGGGAAGAGAAGCGGACCTGCCTTAATGGCTTTATGACAAATCAGACAGGGGTAAAAAAGACGTTGAGGGGGAATCAAACAAGCTTCATGCAACGATGGGTGTGGAAATGGGTCACATGTATGCAAAGAAGAACGAGGAGCTGTTTGGATGCAGAAGACAATTAAGGCGGTCATAACTGGTGATGACGGAGAACAATAAATCGATTCAAATGATCTCTGAAAGGACGAAAGATCATTTCCATTTCAAAAGCATGAAAGCGTTCTCAATATGCACAACACACCAGGTGTGCGGCTCATGGAACCATTAAAATATGTACTCTGGAAGTGGGAGAATACTCTCTCTCTCTCTCCCTCTCACCCTCTCTCTGTGCCTATGTCCCTGTCTATCTCTTTCACACACACACACACACACACACACACACACACACACACACGCATGCACACATACGCATGGACTCACACCATGCTTCTAAGAAGAGAGGGCCGTCCTGTGCAATAATTTATGCTGCTCTCCATGGTAACCTGCCTGCTGGTGTCTTAAAGGGCAGTAAGAGATCAGGTTCTCTGTGGTGGTGGAGTGAAGAAGGGGTGACACCACAGAGATCACACAAATAGCCCTTCCCTGCCTTTAATACCTCTGTAATATGCCTAACAATGGGTGTGTGTGTGTGTGTGTGTGTGTGTGTGTGTGTGTGTGTGTGTGTGTGGTGGCGGCATAACTACAACTGATAGGGTGCAATTGCGGGGCCAAAATATTTACTGAAAAATATTTATTAGCCATCCTCTCATACACATACTGACACAACTGTGCACCACGGCTCACAGAATTAATGTTCATGTCTGCATAATTAAATGCCTCAGAAATAAGCAAAGCTATTCAGAACAGGTTTGATGTGAAAAGCTTCGCGATATAGAGAAATTTACAGACAGAATTGTTCACAGTGGTGATGAATGGAGTCAGACTGGAGAGATCTGGAGAATTTCTAAATGCCCCTCAGAGAAAGTTATTACATCAATTTGTTATGAATACACCACTAAATCCCTTTAAAATACTTTTATGTTGAAGCAAATGCAAGGAGAGAGTCCACAGAGAGAACTTGTCTGTGTAGGTCTGTAGATGTTAATGTCTATCTCACAGAACAAATGTCATAAATTAGATTTCACAATATTTTGATTTCGGGTATTTTCTGGAGCATCATTCAGAATTTGTTGAAAGGTTGACTTTTCAAGCCTTTTTTTAAGACACAGGCAAGATCCAAAAGATGACCCCTGGTTCCATTCACAGCAAATGTAAAGAAATCTAAGTCGCTGAGTTTCTATTCCACATCAAATCACTCTAAATGACTTTGTTTAGACCCCTGCAACTGAAAAACCGGTGGAATTCCCCTATAATGTCACACCATATCAATTAGTTTCAATTTATTTTTTGTTAAAAAATATAATAATAAATAAATAATAAATAAATAAGGCATTACTTGCACCAGTGTGGTGTGTGTGTTTGAGTGTGTGCAGCACCATATCAGTGACAGCTACAGTACTGTGCAAACGTGTTGAGGCACCCCTCATTTCTTCATATTTTGCTTCCAAACTGCCAGACTTCCTTGTATTTTTAATGTGGTCTTGAGGAACAGTTCTCCAGGCTTCCTGAAGGACTTTCAAAGACTCTCATTTTCATTCCAGTCCCTGAACCTGACCAGTTTCAGAGGAATGTTTCTTGTTTGTTAAGACCATAAGCGCCATAACCATTGTGACATTTTAAAATAATTTTAAAACCAATATGTATTACATACATATTTACACCCAGGAACACACACACATATATATTCATACACATGTCATACACACTCGTGAGCGAGTGCAAGTGCGCGCGCACAGGTGGGAAGCTGACACTCACCTGGCCACGACTTCGTTGTCAACTTTGACAATGCAGTAAGGATCACTCGTCCCTGAGCTTGAAAAGAAAGATCAACACCTTTTTTTATTTATTTGTCGTTCTTATTGAATTGTCCGTTCCACCTTAAACGGTGCAGCAGTTACGGAGCCACCTGTCCAGTGAGCGCTGAGCTGTTTAAGGTGGAACGGGTGTGTTAGAATAAGACTATATTGGTTGAAAAATCAAGGTCTGGTCTCGAAACTCACACATCCTTCGCGGGCAGGTTCCGTCCCTCCACGATTCGAAAGTAGAGAGAAGTGTTTTTGGCCATTTTCAGGACGGCAAGACTTCACACTCATTTCCCAGCCCGAGACTCCTCCATCGGTCGGGACCCCTTGGACCCCCGCGCGCTGCCTACAGCCGGCCGAGCGCAGGCATGGACACATGGAGACCACCGTGTCTCTGTCTGATCGGAGCCAAACGCATCCCCGTCCTTTTGTTCCCTCTGGACACCCACGTGCGAAATGATTTTTGGAGATTTTTCTCTCTCCCGCGTGCCTTGAGGTGCTGTCAGAATCGCCCACCCACGCTGTCAGGAATCCTCTACTTCAGAGCAAGTCAAACAAGTTCTGTGTTTTCGAATCCATCTCTGATTCAACTCTCCTCATCTCCAACACCATTCACCTGCAGCCCGTGCGCACCGGTCCTCAGAACGTTCCTCTCCAATCACCTCCTCCCGCATTTCATTCAGAGCGCGAGTGAAGGACACGCTCCGCGGACCACCACCTCAACCCTGACCGTCACAGCACAGACCACCATGACACCGGAGATCTGTCTCCCTCTGCTGGTCAGAAAAGAAACAGACCTGGGAAAATGACATAACCAAAACTGAGTTATGGTATTATCTTATTATGGTACTACTCAAATTGTGATATTGATGTGGTTGTGTTGATATGATATCGATATTGTTGTGTTGATACTGTGATATTGTTGTGGTAGTGTTGATACTGTGATATTGTGGTTGTGTTGATACTGTGATGTTGTGTTAATGTTGTTATGGTAGTATTGATATAGTGATATTGATGTAGTTGTGTTGATATTGTGATATTGATGTGGTTGTGGTGATATTGCTGTGGTTGTGATGATTATTGATATTGTTCTGGTTGTGTTGATAGTGTGATATTGCTGTGGTTGTGTTGATGTGATATTGTTGTGATTGTATTGATGTGTGAGAGTGGTTGTGTTTATATGATACTGCGATGTGACTGATATTGCGATTTGGTTGGGCTGATATGATATTGTTGTATTTGTGTTGATATTGTGGTTGCTGTGTTGACATAATTTTTGAAGTTAAAGTTCTGTTGTTATGGTATATTGTTGTGGTTGTATTGATATTGTTGTAGTTGTGTTGGTATTGTTGCATTAAATTGTGTGGTTGTACTACAATTGTTGTGGTTGTCTTGTTATTGTGATATTGTTGTGGTTGTGTTAATATTGTGATATAATTATGGTTGTGTTGATATTGTTGTGGTTGTGTTAATATTGTGATGTTGTGGTTGTGTTGATATTATTGGGGCTGTGTTGGTATTGTTTTTATGCTGATATTAATGTGGTTGTGCTGATGTTGTGATATTGTTGTAGTTGTGTTGATGTTGTGATATTGTTGTGGCTGTGTTCATGTGATATTTTTGTGGTTGTATTGATGGTTTGACATTATTCTGTTTTTCTTGATATGACTGTAGTTGTGTTGACATTGTGATGTTGTGGTGTTTGTGTTGGTGTTAATGTGTGGATATTATAATATTGTTGGGTCCTGTTCCATGAAACAGGATTAAGGGAAAGTCTGGCCTATTTCAAAGGAAAGTAAGGGAAGCCAGACTTTCCCTTAATCCTGTTTCATGGAACAGGACCCAGGTGTTGTGCTGATATTGCGATGTGTTTATATTGTGATATTGTTTTTGTTGTGTTGATGGTTTGACATCATTGTGGTTGTGTTGATATTGTTGTGGTTGTGCTGATGTAGTCATATGGTTGTGGTTGTTTTCATAGATTCTATTGTGGTTGTGTTGATATTGTTGCAGTTGTGTGGATGTTGTGAGATTGTTGTGGTTGTTTTGATATTGTTGCAGTTGTGTGGATGTTGTGAGATTGTTGTGACTGTGTTGATGTGATATTGTTGTGGTTGTTTTGAGATGTTGTTGTGGTTATGTTGATGTGATATTGTTGTGGTTATGTTGATGTGATATTGTTGTGATAGTGTTTACATTATGAAATTGTTCTGGTTGTGTTGAAATTGATAGGTTGTTGTGGTTGTGTTTATGTTGTAAAATTGTTGTAGTTGTGTTGATATTGTGATTCTGTTGTGGTGTGATGTGGTTGTGCTGTTGTTGTGATATTGTTGCAGTTGTGTTAATATTGTTGTGGTTGTTTTGATATTGAGATATTGCTGCGGTTTTGTTTATATTGTTGTGGTTGTGTTGATATTGTGATATTGTTGTGGTTGTGTTTATATTGTTTTGTTGCATGGATGTTGTGATTGTGTTGACATTGTTGTGGACATGTTGTCGGTGTGTTGATATTGTGGTTGTGTTGATATTATTGTGGCTGTTTTCATATTGTTGTGGTTGTGCAGATATTGTGATGATGTGTTGATAATCTGATATTGCGTTGATGGTTTGACATTATTGTGTTTGTGTTGATATGATTATGGTATTGTTCATATTGTGATATTTTGGTGTTTGTGTTGATGCTGTTGTCTTTATGCCATTGTTGTGGTTGTGCTGATATTGTGATGTTGTTGTGCTGATATTGTGATATTGTTTTGGTTGTGTTGATGGTTTGACATTATTGTTGTTGTGTTGATAAAATTGTGGTTGTGATGATTATGTGATGTGTTGCTTGTGTTGATATTTTTTGTGGTGTTTATGTTGTTATTGTCGTGGTTGCATTCATAGGTTGTGGTTGTGTTGATGTTGTGATATTGTTGTGGTTGTGTTAACGCTGTTGTAGCTGTGTTTATATTGCTGTGGTTGTGTTGATGTTGTTGTTGTTTTGTTGATCGTTTTGAGATTGTGTTGATGTTCTGATATTGTTGTGGATGTGTTGATATTGTGGAATTGTTGTGGTTGTGTTGATATTGTTGTGGTTGTGTTGATATTATTGGGGCTGTGTTGGTATTGTTTTTGTGCTGATAATGTGGTTGTGCTGATGTCGTGATATTGTGGTTGTGTTGATGTGATATTGTAGTTGTGTTGATGTGATATTGTTGTGGCTGTGTTCATGTTATGACATTGTGGTTGGGTTTATGTTGTGGTATTGTTGTGTTTCTATTGATATTTTGATATTGTTGTGTTGTGATGTAATATTATTGTGGATGGGTTGATATTGTGATATTGTTGTGACTGTGTTGATATTGTGATACTGTTGTGGTTGTGATTGTGTTGACATTGTTGTCGATGTTTTTAAAATTGTGGTGTTGTGGTTGTGTTGATGTTGTGATGTTGTGGTTGTGTTGATATTTTTGTGGTTGTATTAATGCTGTGATATTGTTGTGGTTGTTTTGATAGGTATTGTTGTGGTTGTGTTGATATTGTTGTGGTAAAATGTAAATGTAAAGGTTGTGTTAATATATTTGTGGTTGTGTTGATGCTGTTGTAGCTGTGTTGATATTGTTATGGTTGTGTTGATGTTGCTGTTTTGTTGATATTGTTGTGGCTGTGTTGATATTATCGTTGTGGTTGTGTTGATATTATTGTGTTGTGCTGATATTGTGATGTTGTGTTGATACTGTGATATTTTTGTGTTTGTGTTGATGGTTTGACATTATTGTGTTTGCGTTGATATAATTGTAGTTGTGTTGATATTGTGATGTTGGGGTGTTTGTCTTGAGGTTGTTGCTGTGTTGATTTTATGATATGTGATGTTTTTATATTGTGATATTGTTTTGGTTATGTTGTGGTTGTGTTGATATTGTGGTTGATTTGATTCTGTGATTTGGTGCTTGTGTTGATATTGTTTTGGTTGTGTTGCTATTGTGATGTTGTGGTGTTTATGTTGATATTGTTGTGGTTGCGATGATATTGTTATGGTAAAATTGTGAATGTGGTGTTGATATTGTGATATTGTTGTGTCGTTAATATTGTTGTGGTTGTGTAGATGTTTCTTGTCTTCATGTTGTTATATTGTTGTGCTTGTCTTTATTTTGTGATGTGGTTGTATTGACATTGTTATATTGTCATGTGATGTTGTGGCAGTTGTTGTTTTTTATATTAAGATATTTCTTAGTTGTGTTGATACTGTGATATTATTGTGGTTGTGTTGATATAGTGGAATTGTTGTGGTTGTGATGATCCTGTTATGTTTGTGTTGATATTGTTGTGGTTGTGTAGATATTGTGAGGTTGTGGTTCTGTTGATATTGTTGTGGTTGTGTTGACATTTAGATGTTGTTGTGGTTGTGTTGATATTGTGGCTGTGTTGATATTATTGTGGCTGTGTTGATATTATTGTGGCTGTGTTGATATTGTTGTAGTTGTGTTACAGTTTTTCTCCATTGGCTTGGCTCATTTCTTGAAGCAGAAATGGCATTCTCAAAATAACATGGACAAATCTCCAAACCACCTTGCAATTGATCACAACAGAATGGCATTTCTCATTGATTTAATCAAATTGCAAATGTCTCAGTCCATCTTTTCAAATGGTTATGTACAAGTAGCCTACAATTAGCACAATGAGCCCACATTTAGTACATTTTCCAAATAAATAGTTTCCCACATTTCAGATGACCAACTAAATAGTTTGTTTGGCTACCTGACAGGTTGCTGTCTATGGTTGCGAATGCTGCCAAACATGTATATATAGTGTTTGGCCAGGGCCAGTACCATTTGTAGTATGAACATGGAGGTACCTCGCCAAGTAAATGAACAAGGGCAACTTCCTGCTCGAGGAACAGGAAGAGGAAGAGGAAGAAGAAGAAGATGAGGAAGAGTAGGAGGAGGAGGAGGAGGAGGAGGAGTAAGGGTGCGTGATGGTGGAATAGGGGGAAGAGGCCAAGGAGCACGAAGACACCATGCTGTGGCCACAATCATAGACCATGCTGTCAACTATCGCCTCACAATGGCAGAGGCAGATCACAGAGTGCAGCCTAAAGTGCCTTGCTCTACAGTCTTCTCCATCATCCAAACCTTTTGCAGGTAAAACTCAGTCATATACTCAGTAATTACTCAGGAATTACTGTATAGGAGACATTTCAGTATACAGTACTGTGCATACTGTAAAGCAAGACATGTATAAACTCCTCATTCCGTGTGTGTGTGTGTGTGTGGGTGGGGGGGCGCCTACAGTACTCAATGTGGTACAATGTGATACTGATGTTACAGTATTATACTATAAAAATGACAATCAATTGGAATTATTGATACGGTTTAGAGTAATATTCCAGTCACTGGTCAGTGATGCATTACAATTGTAAGTAAAACAGCAATACAATTACATTGGTAACTCATTCTGTAACAAATACATAAGGCATCCATTACAAATTGTCATACAGTGTTGTCCTTTGACTTCTACATCTAGGATTGGACGACAACCTCACATGGGTTGCAGAGGAAAACTTCTCAATGAACGACAAGAACAAGAGATCTGGAACATGGTGATTAAAAATAATGCTATCACAATGAGACAAAACCGTGATGCAAACCTTCAAGACAATGCCATATTCCAAAATGTCAACTCTCTCAGCATCTCCACAATAGACTGGGTATTGAAAAGAAGCATCAGATGACCATGAAACAGATTTACAGGGTACCATTTGAGAGGAACTCTGACAGAGTGAAAGAGCTGCAGTACCAGTATGTGCATGTAAGTCAGTTATTGGTTGTCTATCTTTGTAACATTACAGTAAGCAGTGGTTCCCAATTTTGTGGGGGTTTCTGTATCCTCTTTACCTTCAGAATCCAGCTTTATCTGACTACAGCATTTTGCCTAAAAACTGCAACAGAAAACTGTCTACAGTATTTATCCCTCCTCTTTGTGTCAAATACTCCCTGCAGTACCTCTGCATAGGCCTGTACCCGAGGTTTGGAACCACTGGAGTAGTGGCCAGTAGTAGGCTCCTCTATATGACTGATTTGATCTTTTTTACACTGTTATAGAGAATAATGGCATTAGAAAGGAATGAAACACCTCACATCCTCGTGTTTGTTGATGAGGCTGGTTTCAACCTGGCCAATGACCGCAAACGTGGCCGTAACATCATTGGCAAGCGGGTCACAGTGAATGTCCCAGGCCAGCGAGGGGCAATTTAACAATGTGTGCTGCCTAGTAGTGGGCATAGATTAATTTTTGTAATCTAGATTATTCTAGATTAATCTTGGAATTAATCTAGATTAATCTTGGAATTAATCTAGATTAATCTTGGAATTAATCTAGATTAATCTAGATTAAAATGGCTC
>JBBPCY010071442.1:0-11907 GCA_037974405.1 Brachyalestes nurse
ATGAACTCTTGAGGAAGAACTCCTGTTAATTAAACACCATTCCAGGTCCATTCCTCATGAATCTGACTGAAAAAATGTCAAGAGTGTGCAAAGCTGTCATCAGAGCAATAGGTGATGTTTTCAGTATTAATCTACAATGTAGACAATAATAAACACAAAGGAAATGGTTGAATGAGAAGGTGTGTCCACACTTTTGGCTGGTAGTGTACATTTAGATACAGGATGTTAGTTCTGTACCAATCTGTTATCTGTTGCACCTCTTCTCTCTACAGCACCTTGTCATTCCTGCTGATCAAGCCCAACACGGTTTTGTCAACAGTGAACTTAATGATGTGGTTTAAGCTGTGTGTTGTTGCACAGTCGTGGGTCAGCAGCGTGAAAAACAGAAAAATACACCGTCCTGGAGATGTGTTTCAGAGATGCTTATTATATGTTTATGCAGGTTTGGTCTCCGCTGTGAGTTTTATTTTTCAGTCTGAAGGTTCCACCGACTCTTACACTGTCGTCTCCGGGTCACCTGTTGATCCCAGTGTGTCTGCTGGTGTCGCTCCAGCGACCTCTTAAAGTCCGACGACCCCTTTAAAGGCTGCTAACCTCTTACAGACTGGTGACTTATGTAAAAATTGGTGACCCCATTTAAAATAGATGACCACTTTAAAGACCGCTGACCTTTTAAAAAACCAGTGACCCCTTTAAAGACTGCTTACCTCTTAAAGGCCATGACCTCTGTAAAGGAAAATATATATTTAAAAACTTAGATTCCTGCTTTTGAAAAAAAAAATGCTCTTGTCATCAGTGACACACACACACACACACACACACACACACACACACACACACACACACACACACACACAACAATATTCATTGACAAAAACACTGATCACATGATCAGAAACTCCAGATTCTGATGCCTTTAGTATCTTTTATATATGTTTTAAATACCTTTAATACCTTTAATATAGTTTGTGTGTTAAATATCTTTGTCTTTCTTTGATCTCTGTAATATCTTTAACACTGTTACACAAAATGTATTTAATATCAGAAAATCTCCGTCTTCATTCAATGTTTGCATAAATCAGAGATTTTAGATGATGGTGTCAATAATGAAGCAATAATGTTTGGATCTTTGTCTGGAAAATTAGAGCCTCATGATTTGTTCTGTGTTTGTTCTGTGAGAAGATCTGAACTTTGCTTTTCTTTACTGCCTGATCTCCCACTGACCTTTCCACTGTCTAATCTCCCCTGACAACGGTGGGTAAATGTTTCAGAGTGGATCTGGATTATCAGAGGGATGAGGTTTATCACCGGCTTCGCTGCTCCCACATGCAGACAAAGATCTCCAACATGAAATCCATGAAAAAGTAAGTTCCTCAGTGACTCTGGAAAGAAAAAGGGCAGAGATTCAGACGACTCCGTTCACTTTCTGTCCCTGTTACTGTGTGTAATATTACAGAAATGTTACAGACAACACAATTTGTACAGTAATATTACAGAGAACACTGTTACTCTGTGTAATATTGTCTAATATTATAATATTATAGACAATACCGTTACTGTATAATATTACGGTAATATTATAGACAACAGTGTTACTGTGTAATATTAGAGTAATTTGATTGAGACACTGTTACTCTGGGTAATATTACAGTAATATAGACTGCACCGTTACTGTGCAATGTTACAGTAACATTATAGACAACACTGTTACTGTACCTTCCCCACACACTGCCCCCCAGGCACTGTCTAGGTTAAATGTGTTAAATGCAGAGGAAGAATTTCGTGCTGTTCACACTGTGTACTGTGGTGTGTCCACGAATGACAGAATGTGGACTTTCACTTATTTCACAATGCAAACACATAAACACAAGGCTTACATCCCATTTTTACTGTGCCAAAATATATCTATGTTTAACCAAAAATGTAATACAAGACATTATAATTAACATTGAAACTAAACTTACGTTTGCTCCTGAAATGGCTCCCGTCCACCTCCGCCATTACACGGAGCAGTAGCATTAGCAATAGCAATGCAACTGATAGTAGCGGCAAACAAAAACGCAAACTATTGTCAAAACACCAATCGGTAATTGTATATGAAAATATTACAAACGATACATAACCAACATGTATTCAGATGCTGCCAAAAAAGACGTACCATATTTTCCATACCGTGTTTCAGACTTGCTACGCTTCTGGTTTTACTACGTGGGTGTGCTTATGTGATATAATGTGCAAGCAGTGTTAATTTCGTTGACGAAGACTATGAAGAAAAATATTCGTCAACGAACATTTTTTACAGACGAAAACTAAATAAAAACTAAATAAAAAGTCAGATGTGATGACGAAGACGATGACGAAATTTAACTGACACTTTAGTCAACGAATAAAAACGAGAGAAAAATGTTGGGGCGGGACGAATGGAGAAGAGATCCAATAAGAACTACCCTTTTGTAGGGAAATCCAGTCAGAGCGAATCTTTTGAGGGCAGGTTGATCTTGGCAAAGCCAACACGCTAACGTTAGCGTTAGCGACACGCTAATGTTTTGTGCATGCATCCGAGGGCAGCGGTATGTCTCATGAACAGACAGACAGACAGAAATTTCAGAGCTTGGTCTCGGACGAAAACGAAGAATTGACATCTGGTCAAACTTATCTTGAAAGAATGTTATATGCGTTTCATATAATTCAGGGACAATGCATATCTTTTTCAGGGAGCATGTATATTGTTCAGGGAGAGCAGGTCCCCAATTAGATACGGTATGTGCCTGTATTCTCTATATGCTTTCATATATTGAAATAAATTTTTTTTTTATTTGGTCTACTAAAACTAGACTAAGACTAAAAGACTTAGAACTAAACTAAGACTAAAACTCTTATGATATTTAGTCAACTAAACTAGACTAAGACAAAGATTTCAGATGACTAAAATAGGACTAATACTAAATGGTGTATTTTTCCAAAGACTAAGACTGAATCAGAATTTGCTGTCAAAATTAACACTGTCTTGAATCTTGTGTAAAATAATCTGTCAGAACAACCAAAATCAGACAAAGATAAATTCAGACAATAATGTGTTTCAATCAGTGTCACACAGAGACCGACAGAAAAGAACAGTGAACTCTCCTTAATAATCTATGAACCCTGGTATTCAAACAATGTACACGTCACATAAATCAAATGCAAATTACAAATACTACATATCAATACAAACTGCACATCAAATTGTGCATTAATAAGAATAAGGACTTAAAAGATTCTGACATCTTGATGTCTGGAGTGGCATGTGATTACAACACACTGCCAATGAGATCAAGCCTGTTGTTCAGTAGGGCAAGAACAATAGAACACAAACATTATGGATTGATAAACTAATACAATTATATGAAATGCTTAAAAAAAGAACCCCCCCCCCCACACCCACACACACACAATAATTTCTTTCAAAGTTGTTGTGTTTACGTGTGTTGAGTGAATGTTTAGTATAGAAGGTATTTTTAAACTCCTGCTAGTCTAAAACTTATTGGAAAGGGGCAGGCTCCTGCCACTAGGTGGCGATGTGGTAAAATCTCATCTGGACTTAACTTCCATATCAAAACATTCACAATGTAAAACACAATACTGTTCAAAAGGCCCAGTCAGAAGAGATTGTAGACCAGGGGTCACCATGCTGCACGGTACCCGTGAAGTAGATCTCAGTTTCAAAAAGGTGATCTCTGTTGTAGACCATCTTAACAAAGCTTCTTGAAGCTTAAAACTGTAACGAGTTGCAAAAAGATTTAAAATGAGTCCACATTCAGGTAGGCATGGTGTTAAGATCAGTGCAAATGATAAAGAGTCCTCAGAAAACCCCACAGGCATCTTCAGCACTTGATAACATCTGTGGTCTTAAGTTTACCATTATGTAACACTGACAAGCGAATTAGTCAATAAACTAAAATAAACTGGTAAAGGATTATATTTAAAGCATACCAGCATACAGCATACCAAGATACATACACAACTGAAAAACAGTTTCATGGGATGTAGACAAGTCGATTTGTGAAAATTCTGCCCTACAAAGAAAACAAAAGTGCTATTACTGGGAAACAAGCTTGACTTAGTTTGGTGGAGGGGGGATAATGGGCCAGGGCTGTTTTTCAGGTTTTGGCCTCTACTCCGTAGTTCGAGTGAAGGTGTAGATGCTACAGCATACAAAGACATTTCTAACAATTTATTTTCCACATTTGTGGCATCAATTTGGTGTTCCAGCTTGACTTCACCCCTGTAGACAGGGCAGGGTCTGTAAATTCCACTGGCCTGCAAAGAGCCCTGATCTCAAACCAGCAGTGATGAATCAGAACGGCGACAGCAAATCAGGCCAAATCCAACCACACAAATGCTGTTTTCACTGAATGGGCACAAAT
Source organism: Brachyalestes nurse (assembly GCA_037974405.1). NCBI lineage: Eukaryota > Metazoa > Chordata > Actinopteri > Characiformes > Alestidae > Brachyalestes > Brachyalestes nurse. Next base: position 4,407 of record JBBPCY010071442.1, read on the forward strand.
TCCCACAGACACACTCAAACATCTTAAGGAAAAAATTCCCGCAAACAGTGGAGTCTGTCTGAGTTGTAAATTGAAAGTCAATTCTATACCAATGCCTGTGGTTTTGGAGTGGGACCTCAAATCTCTCAGAGTCTTGAGAACACTGCTGAAGCGTGTAGTACAACAGACTGAAGCAATACACTCAACCTGAATGGCCATATAACAGTTAGACATGTCCAGGCTGTGATTCCTGCAGGTCTACACAAGCCTGTCCTCTCTGTTCAACCACCCCCGGCTTTTAGAAATGACTGTTTCTGATAATTAGGAAGGTTTCTGTCACTGGCCATGGAATGTGAGACGTTTCCTCTCCCACATTTGCGCTGCACAGTCGAATGTGGCAGATAGTTGCCCTAAGAGGACAAGATATGACTTCTACTAGGATGATCTTGTAGGAGAAAAAAGGAATGTGATGTTTGCACAAGAATGATGTTACTGGGACACACCCAGCACAGACATTCATCAACTCAAATGAGGGTATGGGCCTCGGACTGCTTTTAAAAAGCAGTGACTCCAGCTGCCAGGCTTTGATCAGTACTGTTAAACAGAATAGATCCGTTCATTAGACTTTAGTTGAGTTCCAGGACTATGATTAATTGTTAACAAAAACCATTATATTCATTTATATTGTGGTATGATTACTGGCACACCTGCATTTCGTGTTTTGCACAGAACATCAGAATTCTTAACAGTGGGTTAGAGGTCCTTTTCTGTATAATTGTGTATAATCTGCTTTTACACCAGATTTTCACAAACCAGTTCTCGGAGAACCCCCAACACACCCAATCCAACCAAACAGTGAATTCCCCAGCTGCTCGTGAGCTGAAGGTGTGTTGGTGTGTAAGCACTAAAACATTCAGGGCGGGGGGCTATCCAGGACTGGTTTGGGAACCACTGGTTTACACCAAACTCACCTTAAGTTTGTCACCAAAAAGCTCAATTTCTTATCTGTCTTATCTGACCATAGTTCCACCCAAAGTTCCAGTGCCATCTAGAGAACTCCAGGGTGGTGTCTATTTGGTCACCCTAATATGATCTAAAATATCTCAACCATGACCCCTAAAGAGGACTTTTGTCTTTCTAATCATCCTCACTGCACTCTGAACTGAAATAAACATGTCTTCTTGCAGGCAGGTTCACTACAGCTTTGGTTGTTTTATTGAATAACGAGGAATTCGACCTCGATTTGGTGGGAAACACATTTCACTTCTGGCCGGGTGAAATCTGTTCGGGGGAGAAGTTTATCTACCTTTTCAGCTGGGAGAGGACATGCAGGTCTGAGGATGATCCAGACTACATTTTACATGAAGTTTTTAGCATGTTTCGCTAAAGCGCTAAAATAATATTCATCTCTATTAGCCAATATTTAGCGCTATGGAGTTTTTATCATATTTATTCATTTTCTGGCCAATTTCCTTCTTTATATGTAAAAGGTCAAATGTGTGTATATGCTAACATTTACTTTGATTTTACATTGAAAAACATCTGAACAGTGAATATGAGCATTTTCAGGCATGTGTTATTTTTAATTTATAATGTACTAAAACTAAACCTAAAAAGTCCAGGCCCTAAAGCTCCTCAAAGTCCACGCCTTGGTGATGTCAACAATGTGACCTTTAGGGTGAGAAACCTGGGTGCTAAGTTAAAACACGTTCTTTGGACAGATTTAATTTTTGCACGTGCTGCACCTGGAATATTGGTTAATTTTTATGAGCTTATTGGAGGTATGAGTACAATACACCTTAAGCAATAACCAAACACATTTTACTCACATTTGAATATTTTCTTTTTCATGAATATCTTCTTAATAATAAATAACAATAGATTACATTTATATAGCGCCTTTAACAAACCCAAGGTCACTTTACATAGTAAAAAATCAAGCAGATCACTGTAAACAAAACCATTCACTCTGATCCTCTCCAGTTTCTCAAGCATTCGCTGATGAGTCCACATTCGTGCAGTCGTCACACAGTAAAGCTGAACGCAGGGTGCACAGGAGAATCAGAATCAGATCTGGGACACCCTACAGCCTCACAATCATTGCATACATGCAACTAGATATTGCAGAACCAGGACTGAGCCATTTCCAACTGGGCTTGAGGAAATTTGGCCCCTGTGTCACCTCATATTTATGCCCCGGTGAAACAGGTATTAAGTCATGAGTGACGGCTAAAGAGTTCCTACTAATATTTTTGTCATACTTTCAGTTTGCAACTGAACCAACTAGCAAGACATTTTTTTTTCATAACTCATGAACTCATCAGGTCCTGTTTCACAAGCTGTTATTGTCAGAAAAAAAACTCAATTTTTTTTTTTTTTTGTTGTTGTTGTAGCTTTTTTATCCTTCGAAACTCTAAAATGCCTATTCATTACTTTTTCTGTAACCACCTAATCCTCACTAGGGTTGCTGGTACCAGGAGCCTATCCCAGGGCAAACAGGCACGAGGCAGGGACTCACCTCCAGGCACACACAAACACACACACACACACCATTCACTCACACACTCATACCTACAGTCAATCTAGAATCGCCAATTCACCTTTTAATTATATAAATATATAATTACCGCTTCAGTGAATCCTCATGGATTCGTTTTTCCCCCTTAATTTACATGTAACTTAATTTTCATTGTATTTGTCAGGATTAAATGTTCTCGACATAAACTGAGCACTGCATAATATAATCAGTAACTAAATGATATTAAACTATATATTAATAATGTTGTTGCTCAGACCATCCATCTCTAGATGTACAGAAACGGGACATGGCCCACTGATAATCTGCTGTTTTACAAGATGCTCCCGCTCTTACCAGACAGGATTTGTGCACATTCTGGCCAAACCAGCCCTTTCCTTTTGTAATAATGTGCTGATAACATCCAGCTCTTGACAGTGGTCCAAAATACACTCTCTTTCTATCTCTCTCTCTCACACACACATGGGTCTGTGAGTTAGGAGGAACTTCTGGAAGTTATGACTCACTGAGTTGGGAAAGAGGCAGGGCGGTGGCAACTCAGCCAGATGTACCATGTTCTCTAAAAGCTTTCCTTCAACAATAAAACGTTACACACCACTGTAGCAGAGAGACGCCCAGGTTCTGATTTAACTTCATTCAGTGCTGAGAAACTATTCATAGGTAAGAATTAGTGAAAAAATATTTCCTGTTGACAAAAGAGAAGTGTTGTCTGTTTACAACACAACTCATCAAAGGCCTGACCACAAGTAGAGATTTGTGTGAGTGTAATACTTCTTTATTAGTCATTTCTTCAGGTGCACATTCTCAAATACAGTTCTGATGCACTGTAGAGTTGTATTTTGACACAGTAATCCCTTCTACTCAGAGATATCTGAGTAAATGACTCCACTTTCCAGCTGACCCACTCACATGTAGCTGCAAACACTGAGGTTTATTTCCACTATGTAGTGCTGGTTCAGCTCTTGGACTGGTTTGTTTTCCACACACCTTTATCTTACAGCAAAAAAAGAAGAATGTGGTTGGGTTTTTTGGTATCTTCTTCTCCTCGTACTTGAGATATCACTCCACCTCAGAACTGAATCCCTTACCTCACTGGGAGAGGCCGGGGGCGCGCACTGCGCATGCGCACCACGCGGGCGGTGCCTGAGTATAAAGGCTCTCTGGACAGATTTGCACTTTTTTTTACTCCTTCTGCAAATTCTTGCTCTCTTCGTTCCTCTCCCTCTACAAACCGGTAAGTTTCTGATTTTTAGACTCAACTACAGCTCGCATAGGGCGGCTGTCAATGTTTCAGCAAGCTTAAAGAAAAGGAGAGCAAAAAGTTTGCAAAGCTTTGTTTCTGAGCTTAAATACTGGTTAAAAGTGTAAAAAAGTGTGGAGTTGGGTATTTTCTTTAAATATTTTTCTTTCCTAACTTACCCAGTTTTCGGAAGTCGTGCGCTCCGAGCAGCACGCGCAGTGACGCAGTGGACCGAAAACAAACCAAATCCACGCGCAGCGCACGAGCTCGCGGAATTCGTTCTGTTTGATTATTTTCTTTTATTTTAAAGTTTTGCTGCACTTTTTTAACACGGATTCCTGGACCCTTACTCATGCTTGGCACTCTTTACGTGCGCTCAAGAATTGGGTGGGATGGGGTGGGAGAGGAGGAGTTTGGATTTTTTTTTTTTTAGGTCTGTAGGTGAACTCATTGTTGACCAGAAGAAATGAGAAAAAGTCTTTGTTGGACTGATGTAAACCAGATAGTCTCTACTATCTACTGTGTATTTTTAAATAAACACATACATATATATATATATAAGTAAGACAGACAGAGAGGGAGAGCTGCGCCCCCCACACACATAAAAAATGCTTCCGGTGCCCATGTATATATTTATATATGTGTGTGTGTGTGTGTGTCCTAGGCAACCGGTTAGACAACAGCAAAACAGTTATTCTTTGGATAAAAAAAACTTTCCGTCGCTTTTTCCGCCGAACTTTTATTCTCAGCTCTTCAACAACTTAAATAGTCTTTTATTGTTTCCATGTGTGTTTTTCTGAGACAGCCAGTCCTCCTGGCTCCATCTTCCCGTTCCACTTTAAAATCTAGCCGCAGGAACGTTCTGCCTCCCGGAGGCGCCTGTAAGGAACCGCTGCGGGATTTAAGGTGGAGCGGAAAGTAGTTGTTGTGCTCCACGAGGTGACGCAGAATCATTCTCTGCAGATGTCTGAAGGTTTGTTTTGTGTGTGTTTCAGTGAGCCGCCATGCCGTCTGATCTGGAGAGAGCGATGGAAACCCTCATCACGGTCTTCCACCGCTACGCCAGCAAAGAGGGCAACAGCGACACACTGTCCCGCAAAGAGCTCAGACAGCTCATGGAGACCGAGCTCGCCACCTTTATGAAGGTACAGTACAGCAGACCACCCCATCATCTCCTCCACCAAGGGAGGAGGTGTGAGTTGGTGGGGACACAACACCGGTAACTTCACTCCAGGCACAGTGCAATCTCTAACATCTTTCATACATCCACATCAAAGCTGCTGCAGCTGGTAATCTAGTGGTTAGGGGCTTTCTCCTGCGATCAGAAGGTTGTGGGTTCAAATCCCAAGACCACAAGTGGCACCACTGAGGTGTTGTGTTCCTGGCTGCTTCTCTTAGTGAATGGGTTAAAAACAGAGAAAGAGTTTCACACTGTGTGCTGTGGTGTGTTCATGCGTGACCAAAGGACACTTTACACTTTAGAAGTACACAGTACATATGGGAGGAACCTACAGACTGGTTCTGTCGTCCACATAACCAACAACGAAGTACCATAATCAACTGGCTGGAACCTTATTTCCATCTAAACATAAAAAGATTTAAGTATATTCACATCATAAATACTAAGTGGTACTTTCTAAGTATAAGTATATTGTGCAATACCAGCCTCTTACTGAATTAACACCAAACCTGCTGTTTTGTTGAGGACAGAATTGGAAGTATAACAATTCTTTCTCTCCTTCATCCACATAAACTACTGGATAGAGCTTCCGCCAATCACAGGCCAGCAAGAAACTGCACAGCCAATCAGATAACTATACTGGGTTAGGAGGGTGGGGCTCGCAGCAGAGAAACAACTGTTAGGAGTTGGTGTTTGATCTGATTTTTTTTTTCCTTTCCCATCTCTCTCTGCCCCGCCCTCCCTCTCTTTCTCTCTCCCCCTCCCTTTCTCTCCCTATCTCTTTTCCTTTCCCATCTCCCCCTCTCTCTGTCTGTCTGTCTCTCTCTCTGTCTGTCTGCAGTCTCAGAAAGACCCTGCCACGGTGGATAAGATAATGAAGGATTTGGATGCTAACGGAGACGGAGAGGTCAACTTTGAGGAGTTTGTTTCTCTTGTGGTCGGTCTGTCCATCGCCTGCGAGCAGTGCTACAGGGTGCATGCAAAAGCAAAGAAGTAAAAGAAGGACGAGAGGCGAGAAGGGTGGGGTTGTCAGATTTTGTATTGAGTCATTTTATAAATGAGCTTTAATAAACTCCAATGCGAAAAACAACCTTGCCCATGTCGGTGTGTGTGGGGGGTGGGGGGTCCACACTTCAGTCTCATATTACTCACATATTAACATTTCAATATGTATGCATATATATTTTTTTTCATATATTTTTCCCTCTTTTCTCTTCTTTTTCTTTCTGTCTTTGTCTTTTCCCATCTCTCTCCCTCTCTCTCTTTCTCTCTATCGACATTACATAAAACCAAGGGCACTGGAAGCATTTTTAATGGTGGGGTGCATATCGGTGTACGTCTCGCGAGGGGGGAGGCGTGGATTGGTTGCGGTGCGCATGCAAAGTTTAGGTCCTTTTAAGGGGGGGGGGGCGGTTTCCGAGAGAAAGGGGCAGTAGGGGGGTTGTAACAAAAAGTGGGGTTGAGGCATGTTTTGAGGAGTGAGGCACAGATGCAGGTTCCTTTATCTTTTCCAAAGACTATTATTAACAAACACCAAACACAAACAAACAGGCTTGTGGGCCAAATACAAGAAACAGCCGACACATACAGGCGGGTGATGTGAGGGGTGGGTAAGCGGATGTGCGTAACAGATTAACATAACGTTTCGTTAGCATTGGACCAACAACATAAACATGAACAAAAACGCTTTACATACACACAGGACTAAGACAAGAACCAATCAGCTAATACATTCACTTAAACCTAACACTAATACTAATACACTAATACAAGTGACACCATGGCGGCCTCTAGCGGCCACTGACCGAGACGTCACAGTGGGTTCAGTGGTGGTTTTGAATTGAAAAAAAATATTTGTGTCGAACCCTGGTACCTGTCACTTCCACTGTATAAGCATCTAGTAGGCTCTCTACAATGAACAATTTCATATAAAAAACTATATGTATCACAATGCCTAAATTATGCAGAAATTTGGAAAATGAGTAGAATTCCCCTTTAACCATCACGTTGCACACATGCTAAGCATCCGTATTTGAAGGAAATACAAGCTGGTAAGTGGTTCAGATCTTACTGGCTTGTAGCTGGTCAGATGACTCATGAGATTCTATTCCCTGGAGAAGTTTTCTGTAAAAGGTGTTTCAGCAGAGCTCCTTAAGCGACTCCACTTCAATAGACTCTGCCAACTTTTCATCGATCATCAAATGAATCAATGTAAACAATCATTTAGAGTAAGTTTTTGCCAAGTCAGAATATAATTTAATGTTAGACGCTGCTCACTGGTGAGTTGTGCTATTTTTAGCACAAGTCTGAGGGCTACTCATGTGGTCCTTGGGGGCACCCTGGTGTCTGCGGGCACTACATCGGTGACCCCTGATCTTGTGAATTCAAACCGCAGCACAAATCATTGAAAGCACTTTTAAACTCGGCATTATGTCTTGATTCAAGTCTCAAGTAAACTGTTTGTAATTTTGTGTGTAGATGTATGATGTTGTGTGTGAAGGTGTGTAGATGTATGATGGTGTGTGTGAAGGTGTGTATGATGGTGTGTGTGAAGGTGTGTAGGTGT
>JBBPCY010071443.1:0-11907 GCA_037974405.1 Brachyalestes nurse
TTAGTGTTGGAGACGTCTGGTTCCATTCACCTCCACTATATTAGTGTTGGAGACGTCTGGTTCCATTCACCTCCACTGTAAAGAAAAGTCTTTTGGGAAAGTTTAAAAATCTGGCTTTCCAAAATTACAAATTTAAGAAGGTGCAACGAGGCCCTCAAGTGGTGGAGCTCCGCCTTAAATCCTGAGGTTTTGTGTATCTGAGTAAAAATGGTAATTTTACAATCTGGTTTAAGAAACATCTCCAAAGGAAAATGGCAATTTATTTAAGAGGCTGTTTTGGTGCATTTTGTGTGAAAGTCACTCTGGTCAGCTCCTACTTGACTGTTTATTTCTCACCACAGAGCTCAAACCGAAAGACTACATTGGAACTATTTGAATTTAAATAGGCGACACTTTTATCTGAAATAAGAATACTAGTATGGGACATTTTATTTAAAGTGGAAATATCTCAATTCCAGCTGGTAATATTCTTATTTAAAGTGGGAATATATTTATTTGAAGAGGGAATATTCTTATTTAAAGTGGGAATATCTTAATTCCGATTTATGATATTCTTATTTAAAGTGAGAATATTTTTATCTGAAGAGGGAATATTCAAATTTAAAGTGAGAATGTCTTAATTTGAAGTCGGAATATTATTTAAAGTGAGAATATATTTTTTGAAGTGAGAATATTCTTATTTAAAGTGGAAATATATTTGTTTGAAGAGGGAATATTAAAGTGGTAATATCTTTATTCCGACTGGTAATATTATTATTTAAACTTGGAACATTTTTATCTGAAGAGGGAATATTCTTATTCAAAGAGAGAATGTTCTTATTTAAAATGAGCATACTCTTATTTAAAGTGGGAATATTCTTATTTAAAGTGAGAATATTCTTTTTTAAAGTGGGAATATTCTTTTTAAAGTGACAATATCTTTATTTGAAGTGGGAATGTATTTGAAGAGGGAATATTCTCATTTAAAGTGAGAATATTCTTTTTTAAAGTGAGAATATTCTCATTTGAAGTGAGAATATATTTATTTGAAGAGGGAATATTCTTATTTAAAGTGAGAATATTCTTATTTGAAGTCGGAATATTCTCATTTGAAGTGAGAATATATTTATTTGAAGAGGGAATATTCTTATTTAGAGTGTTAATATATCTTTCTGATAAGGGAACATTGTTTTTTAAAGTGAGAATATATTTATTTGAAGTGGGAATATTGTTATTTAAAATGGGAATGTATTTATTTGAAGAGGGAATATTCTTATTTAAACTGGGAATATCTTTATCTGAAGAGAGAATATTCTAATTTAAAGTGAGAATATCTTAATTTGAAATCGGAATATTCTTATTTAAAGTGGGAATATTCTCATTTAAAGTGGGAATATTCTCATTTAAAGTGGGAATATTCTTATTTAAAGTGGGAATATCTTAATTCCGACTGGTGATATTGTTTTTTAAACTGGGAATATGTTTATCTGGAGTGGGAATGTGTTACAACTGGGAATATCTTTATTTAAACTGGGAATACTTTTATTTTAATAGACCTGCCGTCAGGTGGGTCCGGTTCGTGCGCGGTGGGCGTGGCCGCACCTGTGCGCGCGGGGTGTTTGTGGGCGGGGCTCGGTGTTGGAGCAGAAGCTCCGCGGGACAGGACCGGACCGGACCGGGCGAGGCTCGCGCGCTATGGCCGCGGACTTTTCGCGGGACGCGGTTCTCCGGTTCCTGCGCGGCTCCGGCGGCGGCGCGCGCAACGCCGAGCTCCTCGCGCAGTTCTCGCGGTTTCTGCGCGCGGAGGACGAGGCGACGCGCGCGCGGAACCGCGAGCTCTTCAAACGCTACGTGAACGGCGTGGCCACGGTGGTGCGGAGGGAGGACGGCGTGTCCTACGTGGTTCTGAAGAAGAAGTTCCGAGACTCGGCCGTGAGGGAGGGGGGCCGCGGGGGTCCCGCCCCGAAAAAGACCCGGACCCCCCCGCCAGAACCCCCGCAGACTGTCCTGCCGGCCGCGGGGATCCTGAAGGACAACAACAACGACATAGAAGCTGTCAACCTACAGACACCTGCCTTCCAGTCCCACTCGGACACAGACAGAGACACCCCGCCTGACTCCAGGCGCTCCAGCGGGAGTGGACAGAGCTTCGAACAGCCTTGGAGGACAAGGAGCCCCTGGGAACAGGAACACAATGGTGTTTACACTGCCAGACATGGACAATGGAGAGATGTGGACGGCTGCAGCCAACTTTCCTTTCATCTTCCTCAGCCAGAGGCAGTGGAGGAAAAACCTGACCTTTATGACTCATATGAGGAGCCTCTTCCCGTCCCTCTCGGTCAGTCCCAGATTTCCGTCTCCAGCCCGTGTTTGGCCGAGACACCCGACCCGCAGCCCTACAGGCAGGGGGGCCTGAGCCGGAGCAACGACAGTTTCCTCGCTCCTGAGGTGGACGAGTTTGGGGTAAGGACACAAGCTTCCGTCAGCCCTGTCCTCCAGAGACGCAGCCTGCCTCTGCAAAGCTTTCACACGCCTGCTGGCAACTTGGAGCTCCGCTCAGGTCTTTCCTCAAGCCAGAACAGCCAATCCCTGCCATCCTCCGGGGCCTGTGACTGGTTCCAAACACCATCCCGGGAAAACTGGTCCAGTGACGAGCTGCTGAATCGTCAGAGTGTCGTTTCGGCGGCAGACAGGGATGCTATACGTCGTTCCCATGAGGCCAGGCTTCTGGCACAGCTCCATCGCCCCGAACGTGGGGTCACACCTTGGCATCACTCCACCGGGCACCTCCTTGACGAAGAGCCTCAGGAGCCTCGGTCAGCCTCATCTCTTCAGGCTTCAGAGGATGGCGCCCGCCTGGGACCCATCGCTCGGCGGCTGTCCCACCGGCTGCGGAGCCGGATGTGTCGGAGTCTGGGTTCGGACCTGGACCAAGAGTTCCGGGAGGACAGCGATGCTCTCAGACACAAGCGGCTTCACCGGATCTCCTCAATGCTCAGCTTTAACAACTCCCTGTCCTCCAGCCGCACCCATAGCACCCACGACGGTTTGTCTTCAGCCAGCTCCACCCGCAGCCTGGGCCCCGACTCCTGCGGCCCCCGACACTCCCAGGTCCCCTTGGAGCCCCGCGAACACGAGTGGTTTGTGAAGGCGGCGTCAGGCAGCTGGAGCGATATCTACTCCCTTCTGCGAGAGGATTCCAGCCTCCTCAACAAGCGAGACTTTGTGTCCGGATACACCATCTTGCACTGGGTTGCAAAACATGGCGACCACCGTGTCCTGAACACGCTGTCGTACGGCGTGGGCAAGACGGGGCTCACGTTGGACGTGGACGCTAAGAGCACATGTGGTTACACGCCTCTTCACCTGGCCGCCATTCACGGCCGCAAGAAAGTCCTGCGACTCCTGGTGCACAAGTTCAAGGCCAGCGTGGCCCTCAGGGACAACAGTGGTAAGAAGCCATGGCAGTATGTGGAGAAGAAAGATGACTGGGAGCTGCTGGAGCTGCTCGGCGCCCCTCGGAGTTCCCTTGGGGGTGGTGCGAGGGGGCTGGACAAGACCCCCACTGCGTCTGCAACTGCTTCGGGGGCCACGGTCAAGAGACACTCGTCTCTGGCCGCGCTGTTCAAACACAAGTCCCAGCTCAGGGTCTCAACCTCTGCTGAGACCTTCCTGTAGGCCTAGATCTACAGGAGTGACTACAAAAGACCCGACTTCCTTGATTTAACTGGTCTGTTTACTGCAGGGGACTGGAGTTTGAGACCCCATCTGTAACTGGGACAGGTTTGTTTTCAGTTTAATTCTAAAGGACAGTACTTTTACACGTTCCACCTTGGTTTGAAAATGGGTGACGGACACTAACGGTTAAAGGGACTGTGTGAACCAGTGAGGTTGTTTGTTCCTCCATTAAAAAATGCTTTGGGTGCTTCAAAAGTCACGAGTGTTTCCCTTTTAACCTGTCTGTGATGTTGGTTTAGGCAAATTTACCTCTTGAGAGAATGGAATTGATATATACTGGTGTGTGTGTGTGTGTGTGTGTGTGTGTGTGTGTGTGTGTATGTGTGCACTGTGCAAATAGCAGAACTGTGCTGCTGTTCTCCTCAGGCAGTTTCGGTTCCACCTGCTGATTCCTCCACATAACAGTCGTTTGTAGATTTCTCTCCAGCAGGGCTCCTGTAGACTGAGGCCTTGACCTTTTGACCTGCCTCCCCTCAGGTTCCAGGAGGTTTAGATGTTGATAACCGTGGAGATGTTCTCCTGTCCTGATCCAGATAAGGGGTTTAATGTGTAACCACTGATTTCAGAGTGAATCAGAAATGAAAGGGCGGCAGAGTTTTCTGGCTTTCCCGGCAGAACAACAGCATTCCAGCTCCGCTGTTGCCGGGGTGACGGGTGACGCCATGGTGACCAGCACTTGGATACGCTGGGTCAGTTCTACTGTTCAGGCGATGCTGTGGGGAACAGTGGAGCGGTTCTCATAAACTCACTGTCTGGGGTCTGGGTGCTTCTCAGGTGTGTGTGTGTGTGAGTGAGTGAGTGTGTGTGTGTGTGTGTGTGTAGGTCTGCATGTGTCAGTAAATGTGGATGTGAGAATGAGTTTCAACAGTTTTCTGCAAATGTTTGTGCACTCCTGGTCAAACTGCACGCGCACACACACACACACACACACACACACACACACACTGTTTACTTTGTTCTAACCTGTGGGGGAAACTGTGTTCTGTGTGGAAGTTATGGCCCTTTTTATATTTCATGCTCTATTTTTCTGTTAAAGTCAGTGAATAAATAAAAGATGTGATTTAAACATGAGTGTAGAGAACCTACAGCTTTTTCACAGAAACAGCTACATGTCCTCTGAGCAGGGTGCAGTTAATGTCTCTCTCTCTCTCTCTGTCTCTCTCTCTCTGTCTGTCTCTCTCTCTCTCTGTCTGTCTCTCTCTCTCTCTCTCTCTGTCTCTCTCTCTCTCTCTCTCTCTCTCTGTCTCTCTCTCTCTCTCTGTCCCTCTCTCTCTCTCTCTCCCATCTTCTCGCTCGCCCCCCAACACACCCATGCCCTCTTTTCTCCTCTCTGAAGGGAGCAGTGTGAAGTGGAAGCTCTCTCACGCCTCCTTGTGAACGGGTCTGAACCTACACACACACACACACACACACACACACACACACTCACACACACACACTCACACTCCACTGATTAAAGATGTATCAGAACATTAAAGATATATAATGATCCAGGAGCTGCTCGCAGATGCTTCAGGGTCACCAGGAACCCAAACGCGGAGGTGATTCGGTTCCACATCACTGAATTTAATTAATATAATTAAAACGTCGGGATCTGACACACACAGAGCGTTCACTAGATCAGTCCTTTAGAAGCTCAGGAGCTTCAAAAAGCTCCTCAAAAGACCCTCTGAAAATATTAAAGCAGTCTGATGGCACTTAGCTCTGTTTTCTGACTGATTTTACAAATTCACCAGGAGAAGCTCCAGAGAAGATCAGAAGCAAGAACATCAGGAAGATGTAAAGAGTGACGTCTTCACACCTTTCTCAACACGTCCGGTTTTACTGCAACACTTTACTGAACGCTCTCTCACACTTTTCGGCTCAAACTAATAATGTGATTTTTAAAAAAAGATCATTTTTATAATTTAACCAACTATTTAGAAACAACTGAGCAAAAAATGACAAAAATAAGAAAATTTTTCTCTATTTTTACTCTAAAAGTACACAAACGTGCCGAATAAACATTTGGAAACATGGATGTTAAAGAGAATGAGGAAGAAGCACTAAGAAGAACCAAGATTTAAAAATAGAATCTCCCCAAGAGAACAACTGAGAAGAACCAAGACTTAAAACTCCATAAGAGAACAAGTAAGGAACCTGGAGGAACCAAAAAGAGAAACTCGCTAAGGGCATGAGGAAGTAAAACCTAGAGGAACCAAGTCTCCAAAAGAGAGTTTCTTAAGAGAACCACTAAGAAGAACCAAGACTCAAAAGTAAAAACTCCATAAGATCATGAAGAAGAACCACTGAGAGGAGCCAAGAATTCAAAAGACACATCCCCTAAGAGAACCACTGAGGGGAACCAAGCCTCAGGAGGAGAACCCTGTCCTATTGAGTGTGTAGGATCAGGATGGTGTTACTTGGGGATTAAACAGTGGGATCATGAGGAGTGAAGGTCTGAGATCATGAGGAGTGAAGGTCTGAGATCATGAGGAGTGAAGGTCTGAGATCATGAGGAGTGAAGTTCTGAGATCATGAGGAGTGAAGGTCTGAGATCATGAGGAGTGAAGGTCTGAGATAATGAGGAGTGAAGGTCTGAGGTCATGAGGAGTGAAGGTCTGGGACCATGAGGAATGAAGGTCTGAGATAATGAGGAGTGAAGGTCTGGGATCATGAGGAGTGAAGGCCTGAGATCATGAGGAGTGAAGGTCTGAGATCATAAGGAGTGAAGGTCTGAGATCATAAGGAGTGAAAGTCTGAGATCATGAGGAGTGAAAGTCTGAGATCATGAGAAGTGAAGGTCTGAGATCATGAGGAGTGAAAGTCTGAGATCATGAGGAGCGAAGGTCTGGGATCATGAGGAGTGAAGTTCTGAGATCATGAGGAGTGAAGGTCTGAGATCATGAGGAGTGAAGGTCTGGAAGCTGCTTGGTTTTGAGGATCTCAGAGACCGAACCTCTCCATCCATCTGCTCGATTCCTGTCGTTTGAAGGTGTGAAGCCTCCTCTGGCAGCAGGTGGAGTTGGCGCTGCTGTAGACACTGACCTGAGCAGGCTGAGGACCAGGACCACTCCATCATCCTCCGGTGGCACCACCCCCCCCACACACACACACACACATCCACCCCCACACTGAAGCTCTGCCAGACGGGAGGAAAGCTGCCAATCGGCAGAAACCACCAACTCACACTCGCTGAAGGACACCATCCGTCACGGCCAGGAGGAGGAGGTGACCTTCAGGAGCGGGACGGGAGCGCCGAGAACATACGGTTCCACCACGTTCTAACATCTAATGTACACACACACACACATATATACACACACTCACACACACACACATGTTTATCAGCTCATAAGAACGATAATGACTGAATGCACTGGCTGTTATTCATAAATGTTACATTGACACAAAGATGAACAGAAAGGCAGCGATGAGTTACTGAATCAGTTACAGAGTCTTTTACTTACCTGTTAACTTAATCACGTACTTACAGGAGGTACGTTTAGTCGGTCAGTGAGTGAGTAAGTAGTTTGTTAGATAGTAAATAACTTCATTAGTTTGTTTGTACGTAGGTAAGTAGATAGTTAGTAATCATTTACATTTACGGCATTTATCAGACGCTTTTATCCAAAGCAACTTCCATTTCCTAACTACAGGGGGCAACTTGGGGTTAAGGGTCTTGCTCAGGGACCCAGTGGTGGTGCTGAAGGTAGGATTCGAACCCATGACCCCTTGGTCCAGAGGCTAGTATCCTACCCACTGAGCTACCACCACCCACCAATAAGTAATCAGTGAGTAAGTTAGTTATTTAGTAGGTAAGTGAGTAAGTAAGCAAGTAAGTAGTTTGTTAGTTAGCACATTGGTAAGTAAGTTAGTTCATAAATAAGTATGTATGTAAGTAAATAGTTAGTAAGTAAGTAAGTAGATAGTTAGTAAGTTAATTAATTAGTAAGTTAATTAGTAAGTAAATAAGTAACTTGGTAGTTAGTAAGTAACTAAGTACATAAGTTAGTAAGCTAGTAAGTAAGTTGGTAAGTATAAGGGTTATTAAATTAAAATTAAGTTTAAATCAAATTAAAAAAAGTAAGTAGATAGTAGTAAGTAACTAAGTACATAAGTTAATTAGTTGGTTAGTATGTAGGTAAGTTAGTAAGTTAGTAAGTAGTTAATAAGTTAGTAAGTAAGTAGTTAGTTAGTAACTATGTAAGTAAGTAAGTTAGTAAGTAACTATGTAAGTTAGTATGTAAGTAAGATAATTGGCAGTTAGTAAGTAACTAAGAACAAACGTTAGTAAGTAAGTATATTAGTCAGTTAGTAAGTAAGTAGATAGTCAGTAACTAAGAAAATAAGTTAGTAAGTTAGTAACTTACTAAATAACTTATGTACTTACTAACTATCAACTAGTATATAAGTTAGTAAGTTAGAAAGTAAGTTAGTAAGTAAATAGATAGTAAGTAATTAAGTACATAAGTTATTAAGTTAGTAAGTGAGTTAGTTAGTAGTTAGTAAGTAAATAAGTAAGTACATAAGTTCAGTAGTTTGTTACTTTGATAGTTCGTTAGTTAGTTTCGTAGTTCGTTCATTAGCTCATTAGTAAGTACGTAGTTAGTTAGTAGATGGTAGGTGATTTGGTAAGTTATTTACTTAGTAGGTATGTGAGTTAGTGACTGAGTTACTTACTCATGTACTTAATTACTTACTTGGTTAATTACTTAATTGCTAACTCACTTACTAGGTAGGTAAGTAATTGTGTTGGAAGGAAGGAGGGAAGGAAGGGAGGAAGTAGTTAGTTATTTTGTAGTTTGTTTGTTACAAGTTTGTTAGTTTATCAGTAACCCAGTGAGTAAGAAAGTAAGAAGTTAGTTAGTTTGTTCGTTAGTTAGTTAGTTTGTTCGTTAGTTAGAAGGTGTTTTGACTCTCAGACCGCCGCCCTGAAGCTCCTCTTTGTCGGCGTCCTGATGGAAGGACTTTGGCGGTGGCTCTGCAGGAGCTGGTCTGAGATCAGGAGGACGGGAGCAGGCTGAAGTGAAGGTGTGTGAGGAGCGGTGGTGGTGCGGGGCTCTGGGGCTCTGGGGCTCCGGGGCTCTGGGGCTCTGGGGCGGGAGTGTGGTGGTGAGAGGGTGAGGGGGTGTGGAGGGTGAGGGGGTGTGGGGGTGAGGGGGTGAGGGGGTGAAGGGTAGCTGCCTGACCGCCAACCCCGGTCCTCCGTCAGAGTGGGACCCCCGCGGAGCTGGACCCAGTCCAACAGGCCCGGTCTCACCCCACCCTGGGTCGGGACTCCGCTCTGATCCGCTGCTATTCTGGGCCCGGCTGCTCTCGGCCGCGAGATTCCCCTCACGGGGGACGACACCGCCGTCCTTCACACTCATCAACACACACTCACACACACTCATCAACACACACTCACACACACACTCATCAACACACACTCACACACACACTCATCAACACACAGCATTGTCTCTCTCTGCACTCGGGACCAGCTGTAGAACAAGTAGCTGACAGACTCACACAAACACACACACACACACTCTCCCACACACACGCACACACACAAACACACACATACACACACTCACACACACACGCCCACACACACACTTACACAATCACACACACACATACTCTCACACACACATACACATACACATACACGTACACACACACACACACACACACACACACACACTCACACACACACTCACATACACATACAAACACACTCACACTCACACACACACACACACACACTCACACACACACACGGTCACCTTCAGTATTTCATATGTATTAAAATAATGGTTGTGGAATTAGTGAGCTCAGACTCTTCAGGACTGATCTGCAGTAAATCCAGGTAAAACAGAATGTGGGCGTCGGTTTAACCATAACTGATGATCAGCACAGAATAAACTGGTAGATGGATGGATGAAGGGGTGGGAAATGGATGGATGGACAGAGAGATAAACTGATGGATGAAATGATGGACAGTGGGATAAACTGATGGATGGATAGATGGATGATGGATGGGCAGACGGACAGAAGAATGGTTGGTTTTCTGTTATCCAGTTTCTTTTCTTTCTTTCTTTCCACCTTAAAACAGGTATTAGCACCCACTGCCATAATCCAGAATGCCAAGGCATTTCAGTGTGTGACCGAGTGTGAGACCAGTTAAATCTGACCTGATTGTGACTGCAAGGATTTACTTGGTTTTGTCTGGTTTTATTCAGTTTCGAATTTACGAGACTGTAATGCGCCAGAACCGCCAGCAGATGGAGCCAAAACACACACTCATATATATTTAAATATACATACACACGAATACATACACACAAAACATACACACGCAGATTCATACACACACACACACACACACACACATACACACACACATACACAAATATACACATACACACATACACTCTCTCTCATACAGATAAACTTACACATACATGCATACATACACACAATGTACACACACACACTCTTTTTATTGTATTGTATTTTATTAAATTAAATTAAATTAAATTAAATTAAATTAAATTTCATTTCATTTTATTTCACTGTATTATTTTATTTCACTGTATTTTATTTTAGTATATTGTATATTTCCGAGCAGAAAACATATTAAAAGTCCCTTATTAACCCCAGGCTGATCTATGGTCTACCTAAAGGCCAGATGATACCAGAATAAATCTTATATTTAATAAACATTAAAAATCTACCCATATTAACATAATGTAATATTGATAATGTTAAAGTTATCGATCTCCTGTCGATGGACACGTCACTGGCTCCTCCCCCGGAGGCGCGAGACTGCGGTGTGTGTGGGGGTGTGTGAGTGTGTGTGTGTGTGTGATCAGAACAGTGTGATCAGTGATCAGTCTCTTGGTATTAATTCCTGATTATTAGAGAGCATAAACCGCAACGAGTCTCCCCGGCCGGGTCGGTGTTGGGGTGTGTGTGTGTGTGTGGTGTATGTTCGGACTGTGTGTGGACCCCCCCCACGAGTGTGTGTGGTTCGGTCCGGCCGTGAGGGCGCGCGGGAGGCTGTTTGAGCTCCAGAGGATCTAAAGGTGGGTTCGATATGTTAGATCTCCAGGTTCTGTAGGTTCCGGAGCTGTGGGACCACGTGTGTGTGTGTGTGTGGAGGGGGTGTGTGTGTGGTTCTGCAGAGTGCTTGCGCTGCTGTGTGCGGCAGGCCTTCCGATAGCAGGTTAGCATTCCAGCTGCAGGAGAACCCAGGTTGTGCTCCAGGTTCTGCCCTAGGTCTGCTCCTCAGATTGTGCTCCAGGTTCTGCTCTAGGTCTGCTCCTCAGATTCTGCTCCAGGTTCTGCCCTAGGTCTGCTCATCAGATTCTGCTCCTCTGCAGGTTCTGCTCTAGGTCTGTTCCTCTGCAAGTTCTGCTCGAGGTTCTGCTCTAGGTCTGTTCCTCTACAGGTTCTGATCTAGGTCTTTTCCTCTGCAGGTTCTGCTCCAGGTTCTGCTCTAGGTCCGTTCCTCTGCAGGTTCTGCTCTAGGTCTGCTCCTCTGCAGGTTCTGCTCCAGGTTCTGCTCTAGGTCTGTTCCTCTGCAGGTTCTGCTCTAGGTCTGTTCCTCTGCAGGTTCTGCTCCAGGTCTGTTCCTCTGCATGTTCTGCTCAAGGTTCTGGTCTAGGTCAGATTCTGCTCCTCTGCAGGTTCTGCAGGTTCTCAGGCCTTTCTGCTTCTCCTCTCCGGGGGCTGCAGGGGTGCGGGGCCTTTGTGCACGAGGAGCAGAACGAAGGAACTGCAGTAAACCTGATTAAATCTACGTTCTACACATTAAAGCCAAACACTGTGCAGAGGAGCAGCGGAGAAGGTCAGACCCACAGCAGGTCCTGGAACTGCAGCTCCTTTACAGGCTGGAGGTTCTGCAGGTTCTGGAGGCACCACAGAGTGTTAACAGAATTTTTCTCTGTGTTTCAGTGTCTTCCACCAAGGCGACTGTAAAACATGGCCCGGGACTACAAGCCTGGAGACCTGATCTTCGCCAAGATGAAGGGTTACCCTCACTGGCCGGCCAGGGTGAGCTACTCTCCACCTTCTGAAGGAGAACCCATTCTCCAGGTTCTCTGGTAAACAGAGTCACCCAGACTGGGTTTGGTGTGAATCTGTTCACTGTAGAGACTCTGATCTCTCTCCAGTGTTGGTGAATGGAACCAGACGTCTCCAACACAGATCCAGCCGTTT
>JBBPCY010071444.1:0-11906 GCA_037974405.1 Brachyalestes nurse
TTGAGAGTCATGAAAGGCGCTTATAAATAAAATGTATTATTATTATTATTATTATTATTATTATTATTATTATTATAGTCTGATCAGCCACTCTCAGTGCTTAGCCATGTCCAGGTCAGGGCCTCGGTGTGGGGTCAGTGAGGTCAGCACGCCCACCACTTTCACATATGTTGGACTGCATGACCCCACCCCCTCTCCTGTGGTCAGACGCTCTGTAAACGAAGCCCTGTCCCCACAGCTGTGAGGTCAGAGAGCGATACTGATCCACCACGGCTCTTCAGCGACTGTTCGGTTTCATTCTGCACAGCGTTTAGCGCAAACAGCACATCTTAGTGAAGGCAGAACGGAGGCATGTGATTGGCTGAGCTACCCGAGGCAGCGTTACAGCAAGAATTACTTCATTTCAGTGTTTTAGTGGTTTTCTTTAACTGGAGCCTGAAAATACTGATATAAAAAATCAAATATCAAAATGATTAAATATCAAACATGTGTGCTGATGCTGTGGAGTTATATTTAGATATATTTGTATATATGTACATATATACGGGGCTATAAATACAGAACCCGAATTTTGATGGAAACACACCCTAGCCTATCTTTTTGTATATTCTGAAATATTTCATACTGGGAAATTTCACTCCATTATCGATTCCAACTGTTGCCTTTTTTCTTTGATGAATACTTCATAGCTGTAATGGAATATTTTTTTTTTATGATTATTATTTTACCTCATTTCTCGGCGAGGGCTGAAGCAGCGACCCAATGACTTCCATTAAGTGTGTTTGAAGTTAATGGATTTTTTGTCCTTTTCTAAGTGTGGGCAAATGTGTCTAAATTACCCTCCGTGGTAATCCATCTTATGGCAGATAGAGATCGAAAAATGCTGGAGTATTATTTTAAGTAGGCTAAACAAGAACTTTATCACGCCGTATCCCAGTTTTCCTTTCACCTTTTAGTCCTTTCGCCACAATTAAACCAGAAAGGACCCAAATGCAGAGTGTAACAGGTGGTCAGGTTTTTTCCAACAGGTGAACAAATCCAAAGGATCATAGTGGGAAGTAAAGAGTGGACCAGTAAGGTTGTGCAACAAGGAAATAGAGTAATGAGGGTAAGACAAAATCAGAGTAAAGAGAAATGGGCGAGAGAGAAAAAACGGGACATCTAACCAAAAATACATAAACACTCACTATGCTGGAATAAATGTGCTTCATTTTTAAAGTGGGACATATTAGTACAGGTAAATCAGAGTCATGCACTTCAATTCAAATGAATCAGATCAAGTTCTTACGGGTCTTTGAGGAGATGTGGGCTGGGTTTGTGGAATAAAGGGTGAATGTGGGTCCATAGGATAGGACTATGCTGCTTGTTTGATTATATTTGCTCCCCACCAGCCCCCCTCGCTGACACTTTGACTATAATTAGATTGTGGAGGTTTTACTAAGTCATAAGTTTTATTATTTGTATTCCACGCCGCTTTTCGTCAGAGCCTGTATTAAATATTTACCAAATTCCAACGTCAAAACATTCATTAATATCCAGTGTGGAGCTCCTTTTTTCATCTTTTTGATCGGTTGATCTGGGGCTGAGTATTAAACATTAAAAAAGTCAAGTGGCCTCTGTAACACATTGGGAGCGTGTCACTGTCTGTTGCGGTTTAATTAAAAATAATGAAAACGAACGCTAGCACAGGTTCAGCCGTCCTTACCCATAAATGGCTTGGTAAGAGACAGTGAGTTAACGTCCCTTCGGTGGTTTGCGCTATTATGGTTTTTAACACAAACTTTATTTTGCCCATTAAAGCAATGTCTGGGAGTCTCCAAACACTAATTTTAGAACAACCCCACAATTACACTCATGGAAATGCATCTAATTTTCTCTCCAGTGACACTAAAGGCCAGGACCATATGGAGAGAAGGAAATCTCAGACTGTTATAAGCCTTATTCAAGGCCATATGGTTTAACTCATCAGCTTCCTCCTTATCGTGGGTGGGTGGTAGTAGCCTAGTGGGTAAAACACTTGCCACAAAGTTGTAGGTTCAAACCCCCCCCCCCCACTTTCTACCTTGAGGAAGACCCCAAACCCTCAGTGTCTGCAGGGGGACTGTCCCTGTAACTAATGACTGGAAATCGCTAAGGGTGTCTGCCAAATGCCCCTTTACTATAGCATATATGTTTATTCAGGGTTGTGTGGAACAAGTACCCCTTTCTGGGCTACAATAATGGGGTCGGGGGGGTCGGGGGGGGGTTGTGGTCAGCAAGTTAAACCTAATAGAGTTCCAGCTTTGCCCCCAGTCAGTAGTTACAACAAGATCTTCATGAAGCTGCTGTATGTATATAAGCATCTGACAGATTAATTCTATCCGAACGCAACCACTTAACCTTCAGACTAATACAATAAACCTCAGCCCCTTAATTAGATTAAAACCTCTGATAAAAAGGCCTCCAATGAGGGCGCGCCGTAGGTTAGCCAGTGAATCATACGGTGCCAATCAGAAGAAATCCACGTAACCTTATTCCTGCCCCTAGCATATTCTCGGTGAAGGATGCAAGGAGAGATATGAAAAATGATTAAAAAAAAAATTCCTATTAATATTTCTATATAATTCAATGGTTGAGCATCAGAGTCATTGAGAGTGGGCTGGCATGGAATAGGTCGTTTTTTACAGTGATAGTAAATGGAACCGGGGGTCATGATGCTGTATACTCAAATTTAGCCCTTTTATTCAGTACTCAAACCCACCAGTGGACCTACACAAGTCTTCTGAGAGTTTTTTATGTAATGCTGCTGATAGTAATAAATCTAGTAATAAATTGTTTGGGAACTATTTTGACTTGTATGTACCCCTCCACCATAAATGTATTATAAAATCTTCTCAAAACAACAATCATAGAACATTGTCTCAGTCATCAAGCAGTTTATATATACGCCTTTTCAGCCTGTGTCCATTTAGTCCCGTCCTTCTCATTTTTATACTGTAAGGGTCATTAGGAGCATTTCAGCCTGAACTGAAGCACATTACAGTCAAGACAAGTCAGTCGAGTCAAAGTCAAAGTGAATTATAACCGAATAAACTATAAATATACACTCTAAATAGAATTTTCAGCAATTTCGTACAAGCTAGAAGCAGAAATGTGCAATTTAGTATAAGGGTATGCAATTTGGTATAAGCTATTAGCAAAAATGTGCAATTCAGTTCAAGCTAGAATCAAAAATGTGCAATTTAGTACAAGCTGGAGGCAAAAATGTGCAGTTTAGTATAAGGATGTGCACTTGGGTACCAGGTAATTTTGCATAAAATTCCTTCCATCAAATGTTGCATCAGCCGTCGGGTGGAAAACTAAAATACTGGAATGTAATTGTGAGCTTCATACATGCGAAAGATCAGCAGTGGCTCAAAATAAATATCCAGTCAATCTATGAAAATACAGAAACTACAGAACAAATGTTGTTTACAGATGGCACAGTAACAAAATAGTGCCTCTCAGCTCTAATGGAAAACGACGGTTGCAAAACAGTCACGTAAAAAGGAATTACAACTTGTTTTTGGTACATAAAACCACACAGCTGTTAAAATAAACTGGGAAAACAATAAAATATGACAAGCATGTAGGACTAGGAGCCCATGATAATAGTACGTGCTTTAACCTACGCTGATTCTAATGCGTTTGTTGCGTAATTAATATACTAAAAGACGCCGCTGTGTTGGTGTAGTCCGCTGTACTGGTGTGGGAATGATGCAGGCTTTTTCCGCGGCTGGCTGAAGGCAGTAAAGTCGAGCTCGTCGCTGATCACTCGCAGATGTCCCACTTCCAGCCGCCGCGCAGGGGTCAGTAATTCAAATCTGTAACCTCATATTTCAGCCAAACTGCGGTTTCCTCCGTGCCATATTTCACATTAATGTGATGGAAAATGAGGCTTGCGGTGCTCAGAGGTCGAAACATGTGGACCGAGCACCAGTTCTGATCCAGAGAACCAATTTACAGGCCGGAGTCCGTTACGAGATTTTGCGTGACGTTAATCATGGCAGGAATTCTAGGCATGGGGAAACAATTCAGTCGCTTAAAGTCGCCTAAAGGACAAGTGGGCTCAACAGCGAAGGGCCTAAACACAATCATTATCCCACTTTTTTTTTTTGTCCAGAAGGAAACTTTTGCTTGTTTTGTTCTTTTGTCTCGCTGATTGATGTGTTTATTTTATTTTCGAGGCCTAAACGCATCCATTATTCAGACTCAACCGATGTTAAATGTGTTTTTCTCAGACTGCTCTTTGTTACACCCGCCCGGTCGTTCGCTTTCTCTTCGCGATAATTTCAGACTAAACATGCTGTCGCCGCTCGAACGCAGGCCGTAACCTGACCGGAACTCTCTCTCTCTCGTGTTCCCCGAACAGGTTTGTGCTGGTGTTTGGCTGCTTGGTGCTCTCTGTCTTCTCCACCATTAAAGACCATGCGGAAATGGCCTCCAACACCCTCTTCATACTGGTAAGTCTGGCTGAGGAGATACTGCTCCCCAACACTGGTAGCCAAACTGGTAATGGGGTAATACCTCTCACAAGGATACATCTTCAGTACCTGTAGGGAATTTAATTACATATTATTATTCAATTACATTATATCCCTCTGCAGTTGTAATGGGGACCCCAGTGTAAATGAAACCTGTTATTCGTAATCTACTATTTAAAAATAAGAAAAGTGTGAACACAAGGCACTCAAATCCATAGACTTGAATTATGGAGTTGGTCCCTCTGTGTGGGAATAGAGTCTTACTCAAAGGAACCTCAGTGGTGCCACTTGCAGTCCTGGGATTCAAACCCACAACTTCCCGATCGCAGGGCAAATGCCTTAACTACCAGGCCACCAGCTGCCCCAAACTACAGATTCTTTAGGTTCTGAAATTCATGGCATAATATAATGTGCCCCCCCCCCAATAAACAAAAACAAGAGTCTTTCTCGGGACGTTTGAAACCAATTGGACAAATACTCCTTTTCCCCAGAGAAAGTGAGTTTGGTGTGCATTTAACATTCATGAAAGGTAGACTTTTTGAACTAAATACCAAATACTTCTTTGAAATACTAACTTTCAGTTCTGAAATGTATTCACTGATTTACCTAAGAATGAACGCTTTACTGAATTTCATGATTATTTTATGATTATTTTGAACCAGGGTTTACATCTTTAAGAGGCTGTTGGGGATCATTTAGAACCTCTAAAGAGAGTTTGGCAAAAGTAAGAATTTACACAAATGTTGGTGATCAACCAAGACAGCCTTGATGTCCGAAGTTTGCTTCCTTAGCTTTGCAGCTGCGAAGCCAATATAGTAAAACAAGAAGTGGAAATTTCCACAAATTAGCATCATGCAAACTTCAAAGATCTCAGACTTGCCTTGAGCTGGTAATTTACCACAAACAGACTTGATCTTGTGTCTCTGGACATAAATATGTAGCACAGCTAAAAAAAAAAAAAACTGTATTTTTTTTTACTTTGAATCCCAAATTTCGTCTTTACTTCTGCAATTTTTTCAGAGGCAACAGTATTTCATCAGAAACAAGTTTCTAAGAGACTGCTCAAGCAATCTCAAGACACGTGTCTTGGTCTATCGACCACATTTGAGGTGAGAGGAGAAAACAGACTGTTTTTTTCCTGAGTTATCACTTTAAGGCCTTACCTGTTGACCAGAGCTGATCAAGCCCAGCATGAGCGATACTGACATCATCTCAGGACTTATTTGATTAAAGCAATGATGAAAGCTGGTAGCTGGTGCCCCTGAAAGCGAAGATCAAAGGGTCTTTCTCTCAGAGGGCTATTCAGTTACTCAGTATTGTCTATTCCTGGCATCCTGCCGCACAATGTCCGAACCGCGGACGCCGTACAAACGCGTATGATTTGATTACGCACACATGATTTGATGCACAACGCGGCTGGCTTCGCCATGGAACATTTGAGTCATGAACTTGACTTGTAAGTCACAGTGCTTGAGCAGATAATAAGCGTTTTATTGTTTTTGTTGTGCAGTTTAATTGATTCTCTATGAGTACAGTGTCATCACCAGTTGTCCGATGACTGGACCTGAAAAACCATCAGAACGGGTTATTGTATGAGAATCATCAGTGTGGTTCAATATTGTTTTATTTCAGGGTTAAAAATTGTATTGATACAGGCATATTTTTTCAGTATTAAATAGTTAATTTAAAGGATATTACACCTGGAATTATTGTAAATACACCACTATAATAAATCTTGCTTTTAATGTTAGTACATTGAAACAGCCATTACATCTGTTAAATAATATACAGTAGGGTTCAGAAGTTCAGAATCACTGTTCAGAGGTTCAGAATCACTGTTCAGAAGTTCAGAATCACTGTTTAAAAGTTCAGAATCACTTTTCAAAAGTTCAGAAGTTCAGAATAACTGCTCAGAAGTTCAGAATCACTTTTCAAGAGTTCAGAATCACTTTTCAAAAGTTCAGAAGTTCAGAATCCATTTCAAAAGTTCAGAAGTTCAGAATCACTTTTCAAAAGTTCAGAAGTTCAGAATCACTGTTCAGAAGTTCAGAATCATTTTTCAGAAGTTCAGAATCACTGTTCAGAAGTTCAGAATCATTTTTCAGAAGTTCCAAAGTTCAGAATCACTGTTCAGAAGTTCAGAATCACTGTTCAGAAGTTCAGAATCACTGTTCAGAAGTTCAGAATCATTTTTCAGAAGTTCAGAATCACTTTTCAAAAGTTCAGAAGTTCAGAATCACTGCTCAGAAGTTCAGAATCACTTTTCAAAAGTTCAGAAGTTCAGAATCACTTTTCAAAAGTTCCAAAATTCAGAATCACTGTTCAGAAAAGCTCAGAGGTTCAGAATCATTATTCAAAAGCCTGCACTGATTCTCACCACTAGCTAATACATAATTACATATTAATTTATGTAATCAGCTACATTTACTCTTAGTTTACACTGAGGGGTTTGACCATTTTCTCCTTTTTGAATATAAAAAATAACAAAAACTTGGGAAATTTCTAGCGGAGGTTTTTTTCTTTCTGTGAAAAAAGACTGTACACAGTAAACAGTTCTAGTGTTCTAATGAAAACTTTTCCTCTTCTTCTTATTTACGCTACTATATTAAAATTCTAAATCTGGCTGGTGGAATTTGCTTGTTTCCTTGGGCTGTGGATGAGAAATTACACCATGTTTTTGTTAGCACCAGCTGCGTCTGGTACGGGTGCAAATATCAATTAGAACTGGATCAATAAGAGCAAAGCTTCAGGGTCAGGATTATGAGACAGTAAATCCTGTTGTCATTAATGGATTTTTGTTCTTCCAAGTGCCGCTGTAGCTTTACTAATGAAATCATGGCTTACTGGTGACCCTGTTATTGGATTAGTGTGCAGTTATAGCTGAAAATATGGACCCGCATTCCCTGACAGACCGAGTGACTTCATACAGTAAAAGCATTAGAGACTATTTACACGAAGACGTTCAAACACTTTCTGTTCACTCGCTTTTCCTTCATCTATTCTGTTTGAGCAGTTCAGCACCATGATGTGATTGTGCAAGAGATTTGGTGTCATTATTTATGGGAGAGGTTTTATTGTTGGTTCGTTTATGTATTATACAGCTCCCGGAACTGAAATGCTCAAATTGACTAGTATCTGTTTCTGACCCTGTATGACTTCGTTTTTCCATAAACACTAAAGTACAGATAACATTCAGGCTTCCAGGCTCTTGCTACTAACTTTAGCAATGCAGCATAACTTTTGTCCATGTTTGTAGAAAACAGACTGTCCTATAGTGTCGGAAACCACATAAACAAGTCTGTTGAAGATTACTGAAAAACTTGACTCAGTCTGAGGCAGTCGCCTAGCCAAGAAAGTGGCTGTTTGACTTTAAATACAGATTTATCATTGTTTAAAAAAGTGCAGAGATGTTCTCTGTTGCCATTTAAATTTTAGATTGTCTTGGCAGAACTTAAAGCTGTATATCTGATAAGGTGAAACATAAAAAAATGTGTTGCATTTTTAGCAAAAATAATCTCATTAAAGTTCTCCTCAGTTCATCAGACATCCTTGCTGGAATATTTGGCTATTACCATGACAACGGGTACATAGTTGACTTTACTGATACTGATTAATGATATCAGCGCTTCTCTCCATAATTTACTGCATGGAATAAAGACATCACATGACAAGATAGTAAACGAGTTAACGGTTATTAGTGTGACTGCGGTGGAGACACCTCTGTAAGGTATGGGGGGAGAGAGAGCGAAGGGGTGAGTCACCTTAAAGGTGTGTAGCGGAGAGAGAGTCACAGCTATGCTTAAAGCTGGAAAAAACAACGAATTTTTGCATTTTATTATGGAAATGCAATCTAGTTTTATTATGACGTTATTGAAGAAATAACACTGATCCAATCCAGCATCACCATTTGAAAAGGTTGTTGTGTTAGATTGCATTATTGCTGCATAAACACTGTTTGTCCAGAAGATTATTGATATTTCAGCATTAACCAGTTAGGAACTGTTTCCAATTTAATACCAGCTATCAAAACCCATTCCTATTCATAACCACTCAGAATAGCGACTGTAGGAATATCTCCAGGACACAATGCGTCCTTAACCTGTAACCAGTCCCTTATAGCTACACTGCTACTGGAGAGAAGTGCTACTGGTTGAGATATAAATGACATGGGGTTTTTTTTGCTGTACCATTGCTTTTAGTGTACAGTGATACACTTCAGTGAATGCACAGTTATTTAATGAACTGATTCTGGCTTGTTTTGCTGAGCTTAATTTGTTTCTGGTGTCCTCCATCAGGAGTTCGTGATGATCGTGGTGTTTGGACTGGAGTACATCCTGCGGATCTGGTCTGCGGGCTGCTGCTGCAGATACAGAGGATGGCAGGGACGACTGCGCTTCGCACGGATGCCGTTCTGCATCATAGGTGAGCGTGAGCCGCTTGGCAAACCCCGGGTACCGGTAACACAGCTTAGAAACACTGTTCCTCAACACAGTTATTTCTTTACAGACTGAATCAATGCCGAGACCCACCCCAGTATAGAGACCACCCCTTTCTAACTTGCCCGTTCCACTGAGAAAGATCTTGAGAGCGGTGCTCGTAAAACACCCAGAACCTAGAAACTGATCTGCTCTCTATAGTAGACCACAGGAGAAAACTCACCAGACAGAGAAGAATGCCATTTCTTTAATATTCTTCACAGTTGTCTCTTAGAGAGCACAGGATGCTGTATTGTTTTTAAAAATATATGTTTCTTTTTACTTATATTCATATCCCTTTTGTATGTTTCTGCAGAGAAGCTGCTTAAAGTTTCTTACTCTGCATTTTATTGTGGAAAGGCAATCTAGTTTTATTATGATTTTTTTTCTGACGAAATAAGAAATGTCTGGTCCCACTGATCCAATTCAGCATCACCATTTGACCGTTAGATTGCATTATTGCTGCATAAACACTGTTTGTCCAGGAGATTATTGATATTTCAGCATTAACCAGTTAGGAACTGTTTCCAATTTAATACCAGCTATCGAAACCCATTCCTATTTATAACCATTCTCAAAAGCGACTGTAGGAATATCTCCAGGACACAACGCTTCCTTAACCTGTAACCAGTCCCTCTACCAAAAATGAAATTATAGCTCAACTACTACTAGAGAGTGTGATTACTGAGGATTACCGATGTTGTGCTAATGTTTCTGCAGAAAAAAAGCTGCTTAAAGCTTCTTTAAACTGAAAAAAAAACAAAAATGTTTTTGGCTCAGAAAATAGTTCTCGGTGTGATTTGGCATTCATTTGTGTGGTTGCGCAGTTCTTGGTAAAAATTGGTAATTTGTGGTTTGATTTAGTAGTTCTTGGTATGATTTGGTAGTTCTTGGAATGGCGTATGATTGAGTAGATGTTGTACGGGTGTGTGGTTCTCAGTATGATTCCGTCGTTCTCGGTATAGTTTGGCAGTTCTTGGTGTGATTTAGTAGTTCTTGGAATGGTTGGTTGGTTGGTGTTTGGTTTGATTTGTAAGTCCTTGGTATGGGAGGTAGTTGTTTTGATTGCTGAAGTGGATTTTGCTTGGTTGGGTAGTTCTCAGTATGATTTGGTCGTTCTCGGGATAGTTTGGCAGTTCTTGGTGTGATTTAGTTCTAATTTTCTGTAACTGCTTAATCCTCACTGGGATCGCGGGTACCCTGAGGTCTATGCAGGGGTCTATGGGATTGGGGTCTCACCCTGGGCACCCACTACATGGCACACACACACACACCCCATTCACTCACTCACTCACTCCTACGGTCAATTTAGAATCCCCAATTCGCCTTTGGACTGTGGGACCCCGGGGGAACCCACACCACCACGAGAGAACGCACACACTCCAGTTGTTTCATTCTTGATATGACTTATGACGGTTTTAAATATGGGTTCTCTTTATCTACCTGTAGGACTTGCAAAAATCGGATGGTTTCAGGTCATTTTTATGTAGAAATATAGAGAGTTTGACTCAAACCTTCAAGCCTCACTGTAAATTCTCTCTTATTTTCCATGATCGAGTGAATGTGCGTGTCTGGCGGTGGCTATGTTTCACCTCATGCCCTTCTCTGAATTTGGTTCATTTTGTCATCAAAGTCTAATCCTCAGTCTGGCTCTAAGCTGCTTACTTCACTCCCCCCAACGCATCGCCAAAACTCTGCTCCAATCTGGCAACCCGATGGTGTCATTATCTGCAGCTGTGCGTTGTGGTGCCATAAACTCATATCATGCATGTTAACCCACCGACTTAATCCATCAGTAACTACAGGAGCTTCTTGCATTATTGAAGTCTGTGAGGAGAGATTGTTGGATGTTGAGGTTCAAGTCCGCATGTTTTATTTGGCACAGCTGTTGGTGAAGAATTGAAAATAAAGAGAAAATTAAACAGAAATAAAATAAAAGTGGAGACACTATATATATATATATATATTAGGGGATTAACACAAAAGTTGACTAGTCGACTTCAGAGTCTTGCTAGATGATCTTTCCAGTACAAATATATTCCATATGTTTCTATTGGAAACAAACAGTATAGTACACACTACATCTCCTATCTATTCCAATAAAACTTGGAGTTTTTGAAAGTCTCTTTATTTGAGGTTATGTCTAAGGTCTATTTATAAAACCCTTCTTTATTAAAATAATCAGAATAATGTATTAATAAGTACGTATGTGATCAGTCAGTATTGTATATGTGTGTTGTTAACAGGGTATTTTTAAAGGCTTGTTTATCTTTTTAAGTGAAGTATTTTACTTGGCTTACTGTTATCCATTTTTAGTGCTTGGCCTTTTTCTTTAGCAATTTTTGAGCGTTTACTCAATTCACTGGAAAAAGAATAATCTTTACTAATATAATTAATAGCTGTGATGTCATTGATAACCTTGACCTAAGTGTGATGACTTTGGCCTGAAATAACACAATCTGAGCCTCCTTCCCATTTTGAGTCATTTTCAACAATCTGGCAACCTGGCTTTGACCTCTTCTGGATTTGATTCCCTATCCCAGCACTCTCGGCTGACCGCGTGTGTCCAGAGTGGAGCTCATTAAGGTTGAAATGTATCGCCCTGTGTGTGTGTGTGTGTGTGTGTGTGTGTGTGTGTGTGTGTATTGTGTCTACAGGGATTTTGCCAGCACTTATCCCTGGCCTCACTGTTTTGAATGAGAAATGTTAAAGTAATGGATATCATTAATTTGTGTGTGATTGTGTGTGTGTGTGTGTGTGTGTGTGTGTTTAGAATGATGGATCAGAGCTTGTTATAACTTGAAAATAAGTATCAGCTTACCACACTTTTTTGCAAAGTGCACTCGAGGATGGTGTGTGTGTGTGTGTGTGTGTGTGTGTGTGTGTGTGTGTGTGTGTATGTGTGTGTGTGTGTGTGTGTGTGTGTGTG
>JBBPCY010071445.1:0-11905 GCA_037974405.1 Brachyalestes nurse
CTCTCGCTTTTTCTCACTCAGTCGTCTGTATCTCTCGCTTTTTCTCACTCAGTCGTCTGTATCTCTCCCTTTCTCTCCTTGAGTCGTCTGTATCTCTCGCTTTTTCTCACTCAGTCGTCTGTATCTCTCGCTTTTTCTCACTCAGTCGTCTGTATCTCTCCCTTTCTCTCCTTGAGTCGTCTGTATCTCTCGCTTTTTCTCACTCAGTCGTCTGTATCTCTCGCTTTTTCTCACTCAGTCGTCTGTATCTCTCCCTTTCTCTCACTCAGTCGTCTGTATCTCTCCCTTTCTCTCATTCAGTCATCTGTATCTCTCCCTTTCTCTCCTTGAGTCGTCTGTATCTCTCGCTTTTTCTCACTCAGTTGTCTGTATCTGTCCCTTTCTCTCACTCAGTCGTCTGTATCTCTCGCTTTCTCTCACTAAGTCATCTGTATCTCTCCCTTTATCTCCCTCAGTCGTCTGTATCTTTCCCTTTCTCTCATTCAGTCATCTGTATCTTTCCCTTTCTCTCCTTGAGTCGTCTGTATCTCTCGCTTTTTCTCACTCAGTCGTCTGTATCTCTCCCTTTCTCTCCTTCAGTCGTCTGTCTCTCTCCCTTTGTTCATGTGTCGCTATCGTTCTATTTCTTTCTACCATCTTTTCACCCGTTTGCCTCTAACTCTCATCTGTCTATCCTGTAGAGTCGCAAAGTTTACCGCTTGGAAGGAATGTTTTTGATTGGCTGAAAGGTATCACGTGGGATGACTTAACTTGCATGCAGTTGGTCTGTGGGTTTCCTGGCCGCTAAAGCGCTACCGTAAAGACTGTAAAAGCTGTGCCGGTTAAAATAGTCCTGTCACGTTTTAAATATAACGTTCTGTTTTGGCTATAGCTCCAGGTTCATATGGGACAGCTTCTGGTTCCGGGTCCGGACCGCGGTACGCCTGTTAGTGACCGCTGCACTAGACCATTGGTCTAGGATTTCATAAAACAAACTAAATGTGACTTTGATAAAGCCAGATGCGTCAAATAGTCTTTAATGTTTTAATAGGTGTTAATTTGCTAGAAGACCTTGAACTGAGGTTGCTGTTAGCACTTTCCAGCTCTGAGCAGCAGGTTCTTGTCCTGACACCATTTACATTTATGGCATTTAGCAGATGCTTTTATCCCTAACTACAGGGGGCAGTCTCCCTGGAGCAACTTGGGGTTCAGGGTCTTGTTTAGGAACACAGTGGTGGTGTACTGAAGATAGGATTCGAACCATGACCTCTTGGTTCAGAGGCAAATATTCTACCCATACTTGCCTTGACCACCATGATGTCAGGGCGCTCACCTCCAATAGTCTCTGTGTCATTTGCAGCCGATGATGGTGGTGTCATCTGCAAATTTGATGATGGTACAGGAACTGTGTTTAACAGTATAGTTACTTTTACAGAAAAAGAGAAAATGCTCTGTCTGAACCTGTGGGCTTCCTTTCTCCTTGTTTATCCATTTTAATGTGGGGGTGTGCTGATTTTCTGAGTGTGTGCCGGGTTTTTCTATACTCATACAGATCTCTTCTATACTTATACGGATCTCTTCTATACTCATACAGATCTCTTCTATACTCATACAGATCTATTCTATACTTATACAGATTTCTTCTATACTCATACAGATTTCTTCTATACTCATACAGATCTCTTCTATACTCATACAGATCTCTTCTATACTCATACAGGTCTCTTCTATACTCATACAGATCTCTTCTATACTCATACAGATCTCTTCTATACTCATACAGATCTCTTCTATACTCATACGGATCTCTTCTATACTCATACGGATCTCTTCTATACTCATACGGATCTCTTCTATACTCATACAGATCTCTTCTATACTTCTACAGATATCTTCTATACCCATACGGATATCTTCTATACCCATACAGATCTCTTTTATACTTATACAGATCTCTTCTATACTCATACAGATCTCTTCTATACCCATACAGATCTCTTCTATACTCATACAGATCTATACTCATACAGATCTCTTCTATACTCATACAGAGCTCTTCTATACCCATACAGATCTCTTCTATAATACAGATCTCTTCTATACCCATACAGATCTCTTCTATACTCATACAGATCTCTTCTATACTCCTACTTGGAGGAGTCCACATTTGTTTATGTATACTGTCACGTAGACAGCTTAGTTGTTGCTATTATTGTCCGCAGCAATCTGTAAATTCTCCAGTCTGTAATCCTGTAATCGATGCAGGGCGATGTCTGATTGTTTGGTCCAACACTGAATCGATTGCATGACAGGCGGCTTGTGTTTCAGCTTCTGCCTGTAGGCTGGCATGGGAATTAAGTCTGCATTTGATCATAAGATGTTCAAGATCAGGAGAGCACCCAGATAAAACTGTCCATACATCCGCACACCACTGTTTGTTGATCATTATGCACACACCACCTTTTGTGCGCTTCCCCGACTCCTTTGTTGCATGGAGAGATCCTCAGGTTCAATGGTTGAGTCAGGGACTGAGGGACCCAGCCATGTCTCCACGGAAACAAAGACTCAGAGTTGAGAATATCATGATGACTTTCCCAGTTGAGAGTGTTTTCTTTCACCAATTAAAAACGCTTCCAACCATAAAAAGTCACTGAATGGTTTGATGAGTATAAAAATCATATGGCCTTTAAAGTACCCAGATTTTGGGGCTATAAAAGTAAAACTCACTGGAACACTTATGGAAGCATTTATACTGACAGGCTCCAAGAGCACCAGCGTAAAGTGAAAGACCACAGTGTTGTGATGTGGTAAAACAAATGCCTAAAAATGCTTATTTTCACAGTATTAACCCTACATATGCCCCCAAATATGCTCCTAAATTCATTTTAAACTCAGCTATGTCATTTTAAACTCAGCGTAATACATTCCCCTTAAAGATAATGTAAAGGTAAACCCGTATCCGTACTGTACAGCTTACACTAAACTGCAATGCTAGAATGTAAATACTGATGTTACTCCTGTATAGACTGGACTGTAATTCATGCAGCGCGTTTTCTTTGGTTTGCACGATTGTTTTATTTGGTAAAAAAACTGTAATAAATTAATTGAATTTACAGTAATAAAAATACAGAAGAACAAAAAAACCCCACAAGAACACTCGAGACACTTCACGGGGGAAATTCTAGACTGCAGCTGCTAGAGATGCGTCACAGGGCAGCAGCCAATCAGCAGCAAGGAGAAATAAATAGCGTTCTTGGATTGGCTACTTTCAAACCTTCCGTCTCTGAGTACAGGTGACTGTGAAGTCTAGGCCTCATCCGTCACGCCCCCTCGTCCTCGTGCTGGTTGTTTATGTTTGGGCCACGCCCCCTCGTCCTCGTGCTGGTTGTTTATTGCTGGTTGTCACAAAAGCAAAAAAAATGCGGAGGATATCTGCAGTTTCCGCGTTAGTGCTGGGGTTTCAGCCAACAATTATTAGTTCAGTTCTCAGAAAAAATCCACGAGAGACTGAAGTCACGACTGCTGAACCGCTTATAAACTGGGGTTTACTGTATACATAAATATGGCATCCAGAACTGTGCAATACACAAATACAATAATGAACAAGATCTGATCTGATTACTCCATTTAATGGCTTATGATTACACTTATAATGAGACACATTACGTTTTAACGTACGTATCAGTAAAAATAAAAAAATCCTATGTACAATGTACAATCATATGTTTAAACACATCACACTTTTTATGTGAATTCTTCCACTGGAGCTTAAGAGTGCCATTTAGAGACTTTATCCAAATGTTTTCAATATCCAGGACCTTAGTGGAGACACCTCAAATGCCCTCTATTCCAACGAACGTACCGAAAACATATTTATCCTTTCTTACATTTCCTTTGACACAGGAGTTCATTATTCACTGAGATGCTGAGGCAAATAAATGTAATCTTGAAGTGGCCGTTAAAGTGGTTTGTGTGCCATAAGTAATAAAGCTCTCAAAATTTCCAGCTCTCTGTGTCTATTTCTGCATGATGGGAAGATGGAAGGAGACTGGTACTTTGTGCCCTAAATAACAACCACATCCAGCAATTTTTAGATACATTTTTATGTTCCTAAAATCTAGCCCACATACCATTTTTGTAAATGATCAATATCTGCTACAAGCCTTGTTTTATTGTTAATAAATACCTCAAATATTCTCACAGAATTAATTAAACTATGTATTTCTTTTGCAGAAAGAAATGATGATTGCCTTATTTGTGGAAAAAATGTGGGTCTATGGTACTGTCAATATCACTCTTAATTTGTCTGATTTTCCAGATAAGGCATTTTGGGACTATAACAAAAAATAATATTAAGGGCTAGAAAAAATATGAACACAGGATTTGAACAGAAACATTTACAGGCCTTGGATTTGGGACCCGATCATCTGATTTAACATAGAACTTTCCATCTCCTTTTTGATAACTGTTATGTATTATTATCTAGATTGTCTATTAATATTTTTGTTCAATCCATATTTGAAATACCCACACCAAGTTGGCCTGCATCTCAAAATGTATACTTGGGGAAGAGCATGTGTCCACCTACTGAGGAGCTGGCTGTGTAGAAATGTACACAGTGGATTTTCATTGGTAACAAGATAACTTGTTCTGTCACTACCTCCTGATTAATCTAATGGTTTGAGGGATTCAGCCCAGGTCCTGAGAGCCCAACCAATGAAGGAGCTGTATCTACCTAGATACCAAAGAGAAAGAAGTTCTGACTGCATACTTTTCTGTTTTCTGTTGCATTTCAAGATTTTAAACCAAGATTTGTTTCCAACCAAAACTTAACACAGGAATACAAGAATTACTACAACAAATGTCTTATCTGAGCCGCTTCTGCCAACCAGGGGCTGCTGGAGCCCATCCCAGGGTCCATTAGGGCAAAAGATGCAGAAACACCTTGGACAGGTCACAAATCCATCACAGGGAAGATACACAAACACATCCACCATTTCGGATCTCCAATCCACCTACATGTGCAACCAGAGCTCATGGCAGAAACCTGCAGAGACACAGGGAGAACATGCCATCGCTACGAAGAAAGGAACCTTGGCTGCCCTGGCTGGCCATCACCGCTGCACCACCATGCCACCCACTACAACCTATGCATGCGTAAATGAAAAGAATCAGTTATTCTATTAAATAAAATTGAATCTAAAAATACATATTTTTGTAATGCCCAGAAATCCCCCTCTGAGTGCAGATATTCCATTTATCGAATAAGTCAATACTATAAAAAAGTCTGTTCCTCCTTGTTTAACCACTACTAACAAAAGTATTTGTAATACACTTCCAGTGCCAATGACCAGTACTAACATATTAATACTGGCAACTGCGTAAAACTATACTGAGTGTCAGATATGTGAACATATGCAGCGCATATGGTCATAAACAGTCAAAACAGTAGTAATGTTTCCTGGCTCAGCCAGTAAAGGTGATGTACTTGTAGAAGATAACTTTAATCAGTAACTGGAGAGAAAACAAACAAAGGAAATGCTAAATAGAGGGACAGCCATCAGGTACTGGATAACCGATATCATAAATGTGCTCCACTTCTAGAGTTTTCTAGAGAAGACGGCGCAGGGATGCACCTTTCCAAGATCCCCATGTGATAGTTCTGCTCCTATTCAAGCCTCTGGAGCATCCACCTCTCCAGCGAATAGCTGGGCTGGATCTGGCATTCTCAGAACTGGTGCCTGGCCACTGGTGTCATGGTCAGCTTTTTTGTTTGCCCTTCCTGAGATTGGAAAAGTGTGGAGTTACCGAGCTGAAACCCAGTAGGAGGTGGCGAACCCGAAAAACACTGCACTTCCTTTACTGATCGGGGCTCAGGCAAATCAGGCACCACGGACACCTTGGCCACATCCATACTGCCTCCGGCTCCCACAACCCATGCACAACCCCCATCTGACCTGAAGATCCTGCAGGACCATGGTGCAACACAAGCACACTACAAGACTATATAAGTGCAGACAGGACAAAATATACAGAGCGCAAAGAGAGCTGTGGAAGACACAGAGTGCAAAAAAAAACCAAAAAAACACAAGAGCAACAACAGTGCAAGACATTTAGTGCAGTCGACATTTGAATGGAAACAGTTTTATGACAGATACTTTATTCTATCAGCCGAGTTATTAGGTGTACTGAAGTGCAAAATAGAGGTAAACAGCAAGAAATAATAATTGTGCCAATAATAGCATCAGCAGGACAGAGAATGTGCAGTACATAATCAGCAGAGGGGTATTAACAGTGGCAGTTGGAGTGTAAGTTGTAAGTTGTTTAAAGGAGAGGTTCACAGTGGCTGCAGATTTTCTGAGCACATGAGGGCATGAGCTTTTTCAGTGGAGGTGGCATGTAAGGGTCTAGGTGAAGTTAAACAAGGCTGTGCCCTGGGATGACTCGGATGTAATAGAACTAGAATTCCAATCAACAACAGAGCTGTCAGAACGTAACCAGGCTAAAACAATTACCAGCTGATGTTCATAATGGAAACCAGAAACCATGTTTATTCCAGATGGAGGGGTGGATCTGACAATTTTAAGGGGACAGTGATGTGGGTATCAGGTCCACTGCTGACCAGTGTTCCATCCAGGACATTAACCATGACAGGGTGGCCTAGAGCTACCACAGAGACAGACACAGAATTAAAGACTATGAGATGAAGCTGTAAGCTGACCTATCTAGAAGAGCAAACACAGAAACACATTGATAAAAAAAGATATTGCAACAAGTGCCAAAAACTGGTGAAATGAAAGCATTTCTTTTAGCACCTCTGTCCGTTTTCCTTTGACCAGGGCCACCAGTGCCCCTCACCCCCACAGTACAGGTGAAGCCCCAGGTGCTGTCGATGGGTTTTTTCTTGGTTTGATAGCTGGGAAGCCCCTAGCTACATGAGCCCTGAGACCAGATGCTCCCTGGGGGTGCAGGATCAGGACATTCATGCATGGCCAGGACACGTGGTTTGGCTGCTGGCCACACGAGCTGAACAGATCAGCATCTCTTACACCTGAGATGTTAATCGAGGCTGACGGCCAGGCGAATGAGCCTATCCAAAATAAGACTGGCTAGTTCAGCCGGGAGTTCAGGTTTAATGGTGTCCAGATAAAACGCCTACAGTGCCACCTCATTCTGTCCTCTTTCCCCTGCAAAGATCTGGACTGTTATGAAAAAGTCTACGACTAATTGGCTCCCATGGCAGAGGTGGCTGGACTGCCCACAGGTTGGATGGTCATAGGCCACTGGAAGTGATGGACAAACTATTTGCCACCCCAATGGCCCAATCCCAATAATAAGCCTCTGGCTCCAACATTTCTGGGTACTCCTCAAAGTAAAGATTAAAACGCAGCAGAAAGTTCTCTCCCTGAATACCATTCCAGTAAAGAGGCATGTGCTTGGTCAGTATAGGGCTGGAGAGTTGGGGTCCACATCTATCTGGTTACATTTACGGCATTTATCAGATGCTTTTATCCAAAGTCGTCGATTCCCTAACTACAGGGGGCAGTATCCTGGAGCAACTTGGGGTTAAGGGTCTTGCACAGGTGGTGTGCTGAAGGTAGGATTCGAACCCATGACCTCTTGGTCCAGAGGCGAGTATCCTATCCACTAGGCCACCACCATTTGTTGGACTTACCAAGGAACCACTGGGGTGTCCACAAGAGGTAGGAGAACTCCCGCTGCATCAGGGAGGGTCCATCCACCTGCCATGCTTACCAGCTGAGCCAATAAGGGTGACGCACTTGCAGGAGATACTTGTAACAACTTTAATAAGAAACTGGCAAGAAAACAAACAAAAGAAAAGCAGGAGTCACACTGGATCATAATCACAGTTTATCAGACACTGGCTTACAGTTCAGAAGATGCAAGAGTAAATCCTTTAACGTGAAGGGTGTGATGAATCCTCCGTTCAGGTGTGGAGCACTGACTAGTCCGGTGAACTCTAGATGGATGGACAAACAGAGAGATAGATAGAAGGGCCAGAAGCCAGCTAGTAAGCATGATGGTGAATGGACAACCTTGGAGTCGAGCCGGGCTTAAGTAGCAAACAGTGACAAGGGACAGGTGTGATGGATCATAGAAGAAACCAACAGTGAATGGGGAGGAACAGCCCAAGCTCAGTACTCTAGGAAGAAGAATGGCCAAGGGCCTGGCATACGAGGTTGTGAATACCGGTAATAAATAAAACCTCTAAAATTAGCATCAGAGAGCTATGCTTAGACTAGACTATCAAGATTCAATTAATAAAAATAAATAATTCATATTCAAAACAAATGCACAGATGGCATTTAACTTAGATTGAACAAAGCAGGCGGTACAGAGAAATTTCACTTATACAAGTTTATTTAATCTTCAAATAGAAGTGAATTATCACATAAAGACTACATAACAGATTTACATGACAAGTACATTAACAGGTGCAAAGCAATACTCATTAAAGCAGACCTTGATTGGATGATTTAAATGTCTCTTTGCATGTTAAGGATGCATCCATTGCATACAAAGAAGGAATTGTCCTTTTTTCTAATACTTTGAGGAGCCATTCATTAAAAAGTTTAGAAACCAAAAGTGGTTTGATAGCATTGCTACAATGAACAGTGCCCTTGATTTTACAGTGCTATGGTACTTCAGAATGCATACAGGAAATCATACAACTTCTTAAACATATGAGAGCATCTGTAGAGGAAGACTGCCTACACACATGATCCAGCAGATTCTAATGAAAGACCTCCATCGCAGTAGATGGGTAGTGGAGAGAAACTCTAGCTAGAAAGAAATGGCAAGCACATCAAGAGTAGGTGCACTGTGAAGATCCTACCACACAAAAACAAACAAACAAACAAAAAAAGAAATTTACAAAATACTTACAGAGCATCTGTAAAGAAGGGAAATACAATATTCAAGTCTAAATGATCACTACATGGTTTAGCAGAGCTTTGGTCCAGAATGTTCCTGGGCTTCTAGTTATGGGTGACTATGATTAAAATCTGGTCTCAGCAAAAGGTCAGACTTGTAAAGACTTGTACCCTTCTGACTTCTTTAAATATAATTATGAGGCTTGTCGGTCTGTAAAACATCCTAAAAATCCATTCAGGAGGCAAAAACACCAAGAGTACGACCAGATCTCTTAAAGAACCCCTCAGTAAAGTTTAATTTCCAAGTATATTACAGAATCATGAACTTAAGCTATTTAAATTCAGGCTTCTTGCTGTGACCAGTATATGAATTTCCACGTTAGAAATAGCAATTTTTTAGATTTCAGCAGGAAGTATCAGGTTATCCAGGGCAAATAGTGGAGAGAATAATCAGGATACCTATGTGCTGGATCAGTAACTGCTTCTTAGAGAACTCTTTGAATAACTTATTATTAAGCAGCTGGTGGCCTAGTAGGGAGTTGTCTCTGCAAGGTTGTAGGTTCGAATCCCAAGCCTGCTAGTGGCACCACTGAGGGACCCTTGAGCAAGGTACCGTCCCCACACACTGCTCCCCGGGCGCCCCTCGTTGGTGGCAGCCCCCTGCTCTACTTGATGAAATGGTTAAATTAGTTAAATTAGTCAAATACAGAGAAAGAATTTCACACTGTTCACACTGAGTGCTGTGCTGTGATGTGTTTACGAGTAACTATAAGGGGCCGCTTTATTTACTTAGTAAAACCTCAACATTCGGAGAAAAATGTTTGCTGTGTGTTAAAATGCTACGAAGGTAAACTAGAGGTACAAATATTTTGGGCTTTCCTTCTTTGGTTTGATGTGTGTTTGAACTTTTGGACTTTTAGACTAAAAAGAATGAAGAACTCCAATCAAAACTTGAAAGAAGAGGACACAAACATGAGGACTCCTAAATAAAAATGGAAGCATTTGGGCATAGACATAGTTCTCAAAAATCATTAGATCATTATCTAAAATAAAAAAGACATTATTTTATATGAAAGTGACGTCCTCCTTCATTATTTTAGAGTTTGACTACTGCTGACAATTATCTAGTCAGAAGGATCAATATTAACATATTGTCTTAGAAAACGGACAGGTGAAGATCTAGAAGATAAGCTGGACATGTATAACATGTTATATATGTTATATTTGTTTAGAAACAGTAGATATAGATCAGTTTTCAAGACTACAATCGGACTAATAATAAAATGAATAAATGTATTAGAAACCCTAAAGCAGGGTCAGAGAGCTTGTCTCATATTGTGAGGGAATTTATTGAGTCTTTTTTAACCATAGTTCAAATCACAACAAGTAAATGCACAGATGGTATTTACACTTAATAGAGCAGAGAAGGGAGTTAAAGGTTAATTTCACTAATTCAAGACATGGAAGTAAACAAAAACACAAAGATCGCATCACTGATTTACATCATGTGTACATAAACAGGTGCAAAGCAGTCCTCATTAAAGCAGACCTTGATTGGATTATTTCCCACATGCCATACGATGCCAGTGCGCTGGTACAACGCTCTGCAATACACAAGAGATCCCTGCAACATTTTAATCTTGTAAATACAAAGTCATTACTGATACAGAAAGTTAATATTATGTGCATGGCACTAGCAGACATTTTGCACTGACAGTGTTTTGCTTCAACAAGACCATGTCAAGAAAATCATGTAGCGTATCTTTATTCATTTTTACTTTTTAGTATTTATTCTACCTCAAAAAACAACTCCTGCTCGTGGCTTAGGAGCTTGTCTCCATGTAGATATCCAATTAGTGGCAGGTAGAACTCTCTGAAAAAGCCTGAGAAAGTAAGAACATTTGGTCAAATCTGAAAACTCCTCCACCATACACATTATATTCTTGTTTCTTCTGTTGCAAAGAGTTCAGTGTAGTTTCGTGAATTTTTCTGCTCTTTATATTAAACCTGAAAATTAGGTGCTGAGTTGAATCAGGTGTGTTTGAGTGGGAAAATCAATAAATTGTCCCCAGCTCCCCTCCCGCCAAGCATTTTCCCAAGGGTTATTCCAACAAACCCCTCTTGGCATCTTTACTTTTAAAGGTGAACTGGTTTGTTTATATGCTTTTAAACCTGGGCCTCTGAGATCCTAAGCTACTATAACTTTTGCCACTGTCCTAGCATGTACCAGGCTTCTAGAAATTTTTGTCTAAATTCCCTACTATTTCCTCACTGTTGGTTGTTGTCAGTTTCCACCTGCTGTGTTACATTTACACAGCAATATGCTGCACCAGTGAGGGTGAATGCCAATGCTTTCTTTTTTCAAAAATGAGTTATAAATGCACTTGTAGAAGAAGACTTGGCAAATAAGAACAGGACCCAAGCTCATTAACCATAATTTTTTTGTGGGCAGAAGTTTAGACAAATTGGGAACATGAACATAAATCTAACTTTTTATTTGCACTTGCACTGTCAGTGTAACTAAAACTAAATGTAATGTTAACTGTTATTCAGTGCCATATATAACATTTGATTTACTAAGACTGCCGTTTATCATTCAAACATTGCAGTGAGGGTTTTACAAGCGAAATGATGATGTCATCAACAAGCTCAAGACAAATAGAAAATGAATGTTCAGTGAGGAAGAGATAGTAGTATTAAATAATGAAGTCCCTGAGGTTCTGAATGACAAGGTTGAGAATCACTGCCACCGAGAACTTGTGGTTCAGAAAACTATGCTCATTTAAGGAAGAGGGCCACAGGAGTGGTAAGTATGAATCATACCAAATCATACCAAATCCTATCAACGTAATGTTAACTACTATTCAGTGCCCCCAAATGTAACATTTAATTTACTGCAGTTTATCTTTCAAACCTTCAAACATTCAAACAGAGACATTACATTACAGTTACAGGGACAGTCTCACAGTCATTAGTTACAGAGACAGTCTTACAGTCATTAGTTACAGGGACAGTCTCACAGTCATTAGTTA